>JAQZBX010036049.1:0-24333 GCA_029593785.1 Cabassous unicinctus
ACCAGGCCATAAAGCGTTAAGTTTCTTCTCTCACCAAAGTCCATTGCCACGTGTTGGAGCAAGACAGCTGCCAATGTTTGCCAGGGTTCAGGCTTCTTGGGCTCCTCTCTTCCTGGGGCTACATTTATCTCTAGGCTTAGCACCTCTGGTTCCTCCACAAGGTCAACTGTAGACTGTCAGGTGAACGGCTCACTTCTCTTTTCCTGGGGCCTTCTCTCCAACATCAAAACTCCAACATCAAAACTGCTTCTCAAAATCTGCTGCAACTCTGTTCTTTGTGATGCCTTTTATATTTTCTTCCCCCACCCACCAAGGGGTGGGGCTCAACATCCTACTGATGTGGCCCAGTCAACGCACTAATCATAACTTAACCATGCCCAGATTAACAGATCAGTTTACAAGCATGATCCAATTATATTTCTGGAATTCATAATTAGATCAAATTGCCCAATGGCTACATCTAGTGAGAACAAATCACATGCACAATGAAATAAGAGTGGCAAAATAGGAATTGTGTAATATATTGATTCCACATATGAGTTAAATATTCATAGTTGTATTTAAAAATGACTCTGCACAATATAATGAACAACAAAATTCAGGCAAATAATTTAAATTTTTAATTTTTCTTTACTGAGAATGGTATTAAGCAGTAGGCAGGGGAGCAGTTGTAGCTCAGTTTGTTAAGCACATGCTTCACATATACAAGGTCCTGGTTTCAATCCCTGGTAACACCTAAAAATTTTTTTTTATTGTAGTAAGAAAAAAATACCATGAAAGTAGAGATTTTGTGGGAGAAAGGAAAAAGCTTTATATTTTAGTATTATTAGTAGAACATTTTTTCCTACTTTTAGAACAAGGGTCACCCTTTTCATTTTGCCCTGGGTCCTGTAAATTACATAACTGGCCTGGTGGATTTGTGGTTTTCAATATATTTAGAAATAAATATAGATGTAATTGTCTTTATGTACATACTTATACAAGCATATATAGATATATATACATACACATTATAAGTACTCATATATTCCTTAGCTCTGTCCACTGAGAAGTACTGTAAGCAGTGACAACCCAAAAGCAATGAGCTCCCTGCACCCAGAACTTGGTTTCTTTTCTCTTCTTATTTTTAATTTTTTACTTTTTAAATTTTATTTTTTATTTTTGTAATAATAAACTTTATTTTTAGAGAAGTTTTAGGTTTCAGAAAAGTAACATCAAAAGTATAGGGGAATCTTTTAATCACTTCACTTGTGTTTATCAAAAGGGTGAAAAGGCAGATGACTCAATGGGAGATAATTTTGGTAATCACATATCTGATAAGGGTTTAACACCCATGGAATGTAAAGAAATCATACAACTCAACAATAAAAAGACAAATTACCTGATTAAAAAGTGGGCAAAGTATTTGAAAAGATGTTTGTGCAAGGAAGACATACAAATGATGAAAAAACACATGAAAAAATGTTCACTATCACTAGTGAATAGGGCAATCCAAATCAAAACTACAATAAGATATCATTTCACACCTATTAGACTGGACACTAATAAAAAGTCAGAAATCTGTAAATGTTGGAAATGATGTGGAGAGAGATGAGTTCTTATTCACTGTTGGTGGGAATGTAGAATAGTACAGCCACTATGGAGGACTGTTTGGCAGTTCCTAAGGAAGTTGACTGTAGACTAGCCATGTGACCTGGAAATACCATTGTTAGGTATATACCCAGAAGACCTGAGAGCAGTGATGCAAAAGACATCTACACATCAATGCTCATAGTGACTTTATTTACAATAGCCAAAAGTTGGAAACAACCCAGGGGTCCATCTACTGATGAATGGATAAACAAACTGTGGCATATAAAGATGATGGAGTATTATGCAGTGGTAAAAATAAATGAAGTCATGAAGCACATGACAACCTAGATAAACCTGGAAGACATTATGTTGAGTGAAGAAAACCAGACACAAAAGGACAAATACTGTATGATTGTGTTATTATGAGCTAAATGAATTATGTAAACTCATGGAATTAATAATTAGACTATAGCCCACGAGAAAATAGAATGAGGGTAGAGAATGGAAAGCTGATTGTTACTATATGCAGAATTGGTTAAAATGTTGTTTGTAAAACTTTGGAAGTGAAATGAAATGTTTAGCACATATCATGCTGCTTATGACTAGCAGAACTATTATATGAATATGACAGTGGTTGAAAGGGCAAGCCTAAGGACATTTATACTACTAGAAGGAAAGCTAAAAATGTAACTTGGGACTGTATATCATAGTGAAACCTCGTGTAAAATATGAATATGGGTGATAGTGCATATATAAGACTTTTTACAAAATATAAATACAAATAAATTAGAGAGAATGAAACAGATTAGCAGCTATATATGGCAGGGGAAACAGAGTCTGAAAGATGATGAGCTTTGTTTATTTGGTGGTTGGTTAGTTTTTGTCTTTTAGTATTGTTGTTATTGTTGTTGGAATAATGAAGATGCTCTAAGAATTATTGGAGTGATGAATGCACAACTATATGATTGTTCCAAACACCATTGATTGTACAATTTGGATGGATTTATGCTTTATTAATATGTATTAATAAAACTGATTTGTTAAAAAAAAAAAAGTATACAGGACTCTGGGGAGTAGGTGTAGCTCAGTGGTTGAGCACTTGCTTTGCATGTACAAGGTCCTGGTTTGAAGCCCCCATACCTCCTTTAAAAAGTGTGTGAAACAAAATTATAGGGGATTCCAAAAACACTGTAAAAAAGTATAGGGGGTCCCCATATAATCCCCCCTACTTACACAATTTCCTTTATTATTTACACTTATATAAGTGAGGTATATTTGTTACAATGGATGTACCAATACCGAAGCATTGTTACTAACCAAGGTCTATAGTTTACATTATGATTTACACTTTGTGCTGAACAGTTGTAAAGTTTTACAGAGCATTTTTAGGCTTTGGAATTGTTCTGTATGGTGATGCAATTACAGATACATGATGCTATATATACGTCAAAGCTTATAAACTGAGTATTTTAAAGGTTATATTAGCATCTGCCACCATGTGCAATGCTGCAGCCATTCCTGAGGCCAGGGGTGCCCTGTTCTCTTACTCTCCACCTCTCCCAGGCTATCTTTCTTCCTTCTGCCTGCTGAAGTCCCACCTACTCATGAATCCAATCTCATATCACCCTTCTTTTTACTCCACTTGCACATACAGCCTGAGCCCTGGGAATGGAATGATCTAATTTTCTAAACAAAAATAACAAGGACACATTGTGACACAATTATTTTAAAAATTAAATAAAATGGGAATAATCCTTTCAAATGTGAGAAACTTTATCATTAGCTTCCACAAAAATTTAAGTACCTGTCATTGGGCTACATCAGCAGAATACCTGTTTTTTTATGTTTCATTGCCATATTTACATTCCAAAACCTCCATTATTTAACTGCATTCTAATATATAACAATACATGTTATTACATTCACTATGTCATGTTACCATCACTGCCATCTATTACCAAACCTTTTCCATCATCCCAAATAGAAACTCTGTACACTATAAGCCTTAATTCTATATTCCCTACCCACACCTCATCCCTTGGGAACCTATATTCTAGATTCTTCCTCTATGAATTTGAAGAATGCCTGGTATTTACATGAAATTTTATTGAAAGAGAAAGTATCAGATTCAAGTTTGTTCAAGAGGTGTTATCTAATCTCCCATTCCCAAGGACACCCAAATTACAAAGAAAGGACAATGATAAAAGATTAAAAATTATTGTCAGTATATTAGATTTAAGGCTAAACTGTATTAAGATAGAGCTAATAACCTGCTAATATTTTAATTATTTTTAAAAATTAGACACCTGCATTTTGTGTAAAATTTAAAAGGTAGGTGAAATTATACAGTAAAAATTCTCCTTTCCACCTGGCCTCATTTCCTCCATTGCATCATTCTAGAGGTATTCTATAAACCTGAACAGGTTTTGATAGTTTGGTATGTGAGATATTATGCTAGCATTTGTAGAGATACGCTCACTTAAGTCTCATGAGCACTGTAAGACACAGTATTATTATTATTTCCAACTTACATGTGAAGAGACCTGTTTGAGGACTGAAGGTGAACAAGCAACTTTCCAAAAGTCTCATGGCTGATAAGAGATAGAAACCCCATATCTTCAAACCCCCACACACTGCCTCCATGGGTCATGGGTAAAATTGGGGAAATTTGTAAAATACTTACTCCCTTTTCCAAGGTCTTGGATGATAATTTTACTATTTCAGTCATCATAAAAGTTTGAAATGTGCTTATAACTTTTCTTTTCTGCTAGAATATACTTGATGCCAAGTCCCTGATCAGAAAGGCAACTCCCAAAGGTAACATTCTTCCTATGAGGACATGGTACTGGCAAGAAGTCATTTTATGGTGATGGGAGAATACAATGCTGTGAAGTCCCCTACCTCATCTACATCAAATACATGTCCTCACCCAGCCCTAGCACTTCCCCAGCCAGCAGTAACCCTTAAAGGACTGTGTGTTTACTGGCTGGAGTTGAAAAACTGACTAAGCTTCTAACAAATGAAGCTATGTCATTACCAAGAAATGCAAATATTCTAATTTGTGAGTTATCTAAGAAAGCACTACCAAACATTAACCCTATAGGCCTTACAATTCCTAAAGTGCTCAGTCATTGCCACCTATATTCTACCAGTGAGGAAGCTGAAAGGTTGAGATTGGGGTTTCAAGATCAACAGAACAAACATCTGAAGCCTAAAATCATCTCCAATAATTGACTTTATTTTATAAAAATTCCTGAACAAATGCAGTGCCAGAATGTCATGGGAGGCTTTACAGGAAGGAATCTGATCCAACAAGATTTCCCTGAAGGGTGCTTTCCAAACTGAAATGCTGATTCTGCCCCTGGCACTTTAGAGAAGGCCTGCCTGCTTCTTCAGCAGAAGCAGGCAGGCCTGTCAGCTTTGGAGCTGCACACGTAGGAACACCTCAAACCCATGGAGAAATGGAAACCTTTGTAATTTTGTTGCTTTAGTGTGTAAAAACTCACCCATATAGGCACTATATGGGCTGCCTGCCCAAAGATCACAGAAACTTCCTTGTGCTCAGGGTGTCCTGTACCACTATATGGAACAACACAAAATGATTCATTCAGGAGGCACTGAAGAGCACACTGAAACCTAACTGCCTGGGTTCAAACCCCAGCTCCTCCACCCACTAGCCATATGGCATGGAATGACTTACAGCTTCTCTTCCTCAATTTCCTCATCTATTAAGTGACAAGAGTAGAGTAAGCACACCCTAAATGATGGCTACTATTATTGTTGTTCAGAAAGTCTTGACCAATCCAGGGCCCATCCCCATCTGACAATGTCCTTATATCAGAGTATATATGGTAGTATTTACCCCCTTCATCCAAATAACAACTTTTCTTTCAACCAAGCTCATAAAAATAACAATAAGAAACTAGATTTCTCAAACCAAAAGACTTACATTAACTATTTCATAACATGATGTATGGGAGTTAAAAGCCAATAAGCTCTCAGATCTCATAATTACACTTAAACTAGAAGTCAATTTCAATAAGTATTTTAAACTAACTCATTTCCACAAAGAAATGCATTCTTATTTTTTCCTATAATCACAGTTAAACATTCTCTCAAATAAGAGATAAGCACGGGTTTCACATTTTAAAGATATAATCTATGTAATTCCACTGATTAGTTTTCATAGTATTTCAGATTGGTTTTACTATTAAATAACATCCCATTTAAAATATCAATTTAACTTTTAAATCAGTAGGAAGCAAAGTATGATTAATTTAAATATATATTCAGGATTTGGGAGTGACATTTTCACCAAATATTTTTAGAGACAGAAAATATTAATTAGAAATGGGTAGATAGTTAACATTTATTACAACAAATAAGTATTTAAGCTAGGTGTTATTTTTACATGCTTTCTCATCTTTTAATCCATTGATGAAGGTACAGATTCCTTTGACAGGAAAATCTCAGTTTTGAGGTGGATTATTAAATTGTTCTGAGAGCTGATGGCTAGAATCCATATGAGATTTTTAGGACAAAATCACACAAAACTGGTCCTCACAAACATTAATGTGCATGGGAATCACCTGGAGAACCTTGTTAAAATGCCTATTATGGTCCAGAAGTTCTGGGGTGAAGCATTTATAACAAGCTCTCAGAAACCTGGTGAGGCTGCTGGTCTATGGAAAACAGTTTCATAGCAAGGATCAATAGGTTGTAATAGGTCACCAATCACACATGCAAAGTCTTTTTAAAAACTGACCTTTTTGTGGTTTATTTCACTTTTGATTTTCTGATGTTGATCCACCCTTGCATACCTTGTATAAAACCCATTTGATCATGGTGTATAATTCTTTTAATAAGCTTTTGGATTCAGTTTGCAAGTATTTTGTTGAGGATTTTTGTATCTATATTCATTAAGGATATTAGTCTATTTTCTTTTTTCATGGTATCTTTATCTGTTTTTTGTATTAGAATGACATTGGCTTCAGAGAATGAGCTTGGTAACATTGCTTTCTGTTCAATTTTTTTGCAAGAACTTGAGCAAGATTGGTATAAGATCATCTTTGAATGATTGGTAGAATTCACTGTGAATTCACTGTGATCCTGGAGTTTTCATCTTTGGGAGGTTTTTGATGACTGTCCCAATCTCATCATTTGTGATTGGTTTGTTCAGGTCTTCTGTTTCTTCTAGGGTCAAAGTAGCTGGTTTTTGTGTTTTTAGGAATTTGTCCATCTCATCTACAATGTCTAGATTTTTGTCATACTTTTGTTCATAGTATCATCTTATGATCTGTCTTATTTTTGAAGGGCCAGTGGAAATGTCTGATTTCCAATCATTTATCATTTATCACCCTATCATTTCTGATTTTATTTATTTGCATTTTCTCTCTTTTTTTCTATGTCACTCTAGCTAAGGGTTTGTCAATTTTGTTGCTCTTGTCAAAGAAACAACTTTTCATTTGCATGATTCTTGTTTTTTGTTCTTGATTTCACTTATTTCTGCTCTGATATTTACTATTTCTTTACTTCAGGTTGGTTTAGGATTAGTGGGTTGTACTTTTTCAAGTTCATCCAGGTGTGCAGTTAGATCTTCAATTTTAGCTTTCTTCTTTTTTAATGCAAGCATTGAGTACTATAAATTTCCCTCTCAGCACTGCCTTTGTGGTGTCCCATAGTTGTAGATATGTTGTGTTCTCATTTTCATTCATCTCAAAATATTTCCTGAATTCTCTTGCAATTTCTTCTTTGACTTACTGATTATTTAAGAGTGTGTTGAAAAATCTCCATATATTTATGAATTTCCCTTTTTTTCTACCCATTACTGGGTTCCAGCTTCATTCTATTAGGTTCAGAAGAAGTGTTGTTTTTTTTTTTAATAAATTCAATGTCTTAAAATTTATGAGTCTTGCCTTTTCACCCAACATATGATCTATCTTGGAGAAAAATCCATGAGTGCTTGAAAAGAATGTGTATCCTGCTGTTTTGGGATGCAATGCTCTATAGATGTCTGTTAGGTCTAGTTCATTTATCACATTATTCAGGTCCTCTGTTTATTTATTCTCTATCCAGATGTTTTATCCAATACTGAGAGTGTATATTGAACTCTCCAAGTATTATCATAGTGACATCTATTTCTTCCTTCAATTTTTCCAGTGTTTGCCTCATGCTTCTTGGGGCTTTCTGGTTAGGTGCATAAATAATAATTTCTTCTTGGTGATTTCTCCTTTTATTAATATATAATAACTTTATTCATCCCTTATAAGAGTTTTACATTTGAAATATATTTGTCCATTATTATTATCACTACTCCAGCTCTTTTTTTATTTACATAGAATGACTTTTTCCAAACTTTCACTTTTATCCTGGTTGTGTCCTTATATCTGAGGTGGGTCTCTTATAGACAACATATAGATGACTCATATTTTTTATCTATTCTATCAGTCTATGTCTTTTGATTGGGGAACTCAAGCCACTAACCTTCAATATTATTATTGAAAGGAATTACATACTTCATCCATTTTGTGCTTTGATGCTCAGTTGTCATGTTGTTCTATTGTCTTTTTATCCTTTAATTTACCATTTCTAATAATCTTCATTTCTACACTCTTCTCCCACACTTACCCTTGATTATTCCTTTCAGGCTGCAGCATTCTCTGTATTATCTTTTGTAATTCTGATCTTTTGGTAACATAATCTATCACATTTTTTTTCTGTGAAGAATTTGAACTCACCCTCATTTTTGAAGGACAGTTTTTCCAGATATAGAATTATTGACTGGGGGTTTTTCTGTTTCAGTACCTTAAATATCTCATACCACTTTCTTCTCACCTCCATGATTTCTGATGAGAGGTTGGCATTTAGTCTTGAGTTTCCCTTGTATGTGATGCTTTCCTTTTCTCTTGCTGCTTTCAGAATCCTCTATCTCTGATATTTGTTGTTTTGAATAGTAGGTGTTTCAGGTAGGTTTATTCAGATTTATTCTGTTTGTTTTGCATTGTCCTTCTTGAATATTGATAGTTATGACTTTCATAAGGGTTGGGAAGTTTTGGGTCATTATTTACGCAAATATTCTTTTTGCCCATTTTCATTCTCTCTGGGACATGGTAATGTGAATGTGCATTTTGCATTGCCATTCAATTCCTTGATACTTTGTTCCATTTTTTCCTTTCTCTTCTTCTTTTTCTGATCTCCTGTCTTTTCTGGTTCAGATGTTCTAGCTTCAGAATCACTAATTCCATCTTTCAGCAATTCATATCTTCTCTTATGTGTCTCTAATGTATTTTTCATCTCATTCATCATGTTTTTGATTCTCATAAGGTCTGTTACTTTTCTTTGCATGCTTTCAAATTGTTCTTTATGCTTATCGAGTGTCTTCTTAATGTCATTTATCTCTTTAGTCATATTTTCTTTAAATTCTTTGAAGTAATTTAGGAGAGTTGTGTGATTATCATGGTTTGTCTTAAATCCTGTATCTCTTCAGAATATTTGATTTGTTCCTTTGGCTGTGCCATCTCTTCCTTTTTCCTAGTATGGCTTGTAATTTTTGCTGATATCTAGGTATCTGAATATGTTGTTGAATTTATTCAGATGGCCAATTTCTCTCTTTTGGTTACTTTTGTTGTTGTTGTTATTGACTTTTTTATATAATACTTCTTTATTTTTTAAAAGATACTTAGATTACATAAATGTTACACAAAAAATATATGGTTTCTCATATGTCCCACTCCCCACACTTCACATACCTTCCCACATAAACATCCTCATTAATGTGGTACATTCATTGCAATTGGTAAACATATCCTTGGGTTTTGCCATTAAGCAGGGACCATAGCTCACATTGTAGTCTACATTCTTTCCACACAGTTCTGCATGTTATATAATGATATGAAATGGCCTATATCTGTCATTGTAGTGTCATTCAGGATGATTCCCAAGTCCCCCCAAAAAAACCCATATTACAACTTTTTTCCCTCTCCCTGCCCCTAGAGCTTTCAGTGGCCACTGGCTTCACATCAATGCTGTATTTTCTTCCATTGCTAGAATCACAATATATCTATAGTGAAATACCAGTGAGTCCACTCTAGTCCCACAGTTCCTTCCCCAATCCTGAGGATTCTGGGATGGTGTTTCCCACTCCACCTCTAAT
Organism: Cabassous unicinctus; assembly: GCA_029593785.1. Lineage (NCBI taxonomy): Eukaryota > Metazoa > Chordata > Mammalia > Cingulata > Chlamyphoridae > Cabassous > Cabassous unicinctus. The sequence continues at coordinate 9,725 of JAQZBX010036049.1, forward strand.
TGAGAGGTGGCTTATATCCCATGGGGAAGATGGATGAGACTATCTTGCTTGCAGTTGCAGACTCTCTCTGTTCCTTGGGATGGTCATTGTCCATCATCATCTCCTTGTTAGTTGTCCTGGATGAGTCTGAAAAGCTGAGTAGGTGTTGTACATCTGCTGAGATTCTGGGCCCAGCTGGTACATGGACAGACAAAAGACTCAAATCTCTTGGATGAACACCTAAAACTCCAGCACCAAGTATAGGTTTAAATAGAAGGGACAGATGAGTCATGTGTTAGGAAGACATAATTGAGTCAAACTCTGTTACTCTCAGGAGCACAAACTCCAAAGTTGGGCCCACTGGCAAGGCAGCAAACTCCAGAGCTATCTGCCCTGACCATAGGACCTGGGTGTCTCTACTATTTGGGGTAGTATCCACTATGGCAGTCTATGAGATTCTGCTGAGATGTGCATAAGTGTTACCTCTGGGATGACCTGCTGAATCATTTTGAAGTCTCTTAGCCATATAAACTCATTTGCCTTTATCTTTCCCCCCATTTATTTGAAGTCTTTTTCCAGTTGCATTGCTACTTGGTGCTTTGTAGTAATCCCTTGGTGCCAGGGAGGCTCATCACTGGGAGTCATTTCCATGCTGGGGGGAAGGTAATGCATTTATATGCTGACCACATTTGAGCAACAAGGAGACTCTCAGGAGGCAACTCTTAGGCACCTAACAATAGGCTAAGTTTCAATTTCAAGAGTATTGGCTAATAAGCATAGTTGTCACTATCAAGGGCCCATCAGTGGATCATCCTTCCTTGCCAGTCATTGCCCCTCCCCTTGCAGAACTTTTGCTGCTCCCTTGGAGAATGTGGCAGAGTTCTCCAGGATGGGAATTCAATATTCTCTCAGTTATTTTGTGAGTCTCCACCCACTGTGACAATGCCCCATGAACATTTAGACATTTTTTATATACTTTATATGTATCCCAGGTGAGCTTCCTCTCATGTATTCCCCATCATGGACACCCCACACCAATGATCCTCTCCTGCCTGAGTTGTAGCCCTTCTGTGATCCAAGGCTTCTTCAAAAAATGAACCCATTAAAATAACCAAATGCAATTAATAGGAAAATGAAATAATAATGATAAAATTTAAATATAAGAAATAAAATATATGAAAATTTTTAAAAATTAAAAATAAAATAAAATAAAAAGATTTTTATATTAAAAAATAATGAAAAGTATTAAAAATTTTTTTGACATTTTGTCTTTCATCACTGTAATATCTGGTGTGTTCTCTGTACAGTGATATTTTCTTCCATTTATTCCCAGCATCTTACTGTTTGTCATTGTGTTTTCAAAGAAGTTTTAGGTCACAGTAAAGTCACATACAGAATACAGGGGACTCTCATATACCCAACATCCTTCCCTTTTCCTCCTTCCCACATTAATACCTTTTTATATGTGGATGGTACCTTTGTTATAACTTACATACAAATATTGAAACATAGCTACTAAACATGGTCAATGGTTTTCATTATGGTTGACAATTAGACCATACATTTTTATAATTTTGGTGATATTTAACATGTCCTGTGTCCATTATTGTAAGATCATGTAGAACACTTTCATTGCCCACTAAATTCTCCCTGTTTGATCTATTCTATTCCCCCTTCCCCCTCCCATTGGGGCCCATAGTGACTGCCTGGTTTCACTCCTTAGATGACAAGATTCATAGTTACATGCAACAACACTGAGGTCTTGACACACTGGTTTGTCTCCCTCATTAGGAACCACCCACACCCTCGACAGACTCCCACCTCTCTATTAGAGAACAAATTGGTTCTCCCGAGTTCAGGAGTCCAGCTCCATGCTGTTCATTATGTGGGTCTCCACCCATAAATACAACACATTATTACAGAATGATCACTCACACACTCCCTAGAAGCCTGCTCCAGGTGTGCACTGTCCCAAATGCCCCTCATCTAACACCTTAAACCAGTAACCCTTCTTTGTAATTTTGTCATAAGAGCATTCTTAACTTTGTACTTTCAACCACATACCTGCAAATTCTCAGTGTTAACCTGGTTTTTCTCCCATCCCTCCCCCATGTAACCTCGATCTTACAATCCATCCTTCCTAAACTACCCACTTGTGAACCCTGCACCACCCAACCCAATAATATCACTACCCTCCTGTCATATTCCTTCAATACATGACTACACACTTTCACCTTACCATAGATTATGTCTGTATAGGTGTTGGATCATGACCTTCTTCTCACTTTCTATTTCTTGTAGACCTATCTTCCAGAAAATGGACCTCTGAGTCTCCTCAATTTGATTAATTTATATCAATGTGGTCATGTACTGTTCATCCTTCAATGCCTGGCTTATTCCACTCAACATAATGTCCTCAAAATTCATCCATGTTATCCCCTGTGTTAGCACTTCATTCCTTCTTACAGCTGAGTAATATTCTATTTTATGTATGTACCGTATTTTGTTTATCCATTCATCTGTTGATAGACACTGGGGTTGATTCCAACTTTTGGCATTAGTGAATAATATCACCATGAACATTGATGTGGATATATCTGTTCATGTCTTTGCTTTCAATTCTTCTGGGTATATATGCAGAAGTGGAATTGTGGAACATACGGAAGTTCTATACTTAGCTTTTGAGGAACCACCAAATTGTCCTCCACAATGGCTGGATCAATCTACATTCCCATTAGCAGTGGATGAGGTTTCCCATTCCTCCACATCCTCTCCAACACTTAGAGTCTGCTGTTTTTTAATAGCCACCAGTCTAAAGGGTGTAAGATGGTATCTCATTGTAGTTTTGATTTGTATTTCCCTAATAGCTAGTGATGTTGAGCATGTTTTCATGTGTTTTTTGGCAATTTATATTTCTTCCTTGTATAATTGTCTTTTCAAATCTCTTGCCCATTTTTAAAATGGGTTGGTTGTCTTTTTATTTTCAAGGTATAGGATATTTTTATGTGTGCATGATATTATGCTCCTATCAGACATATGGATGCCAAATATTTTCTACCATTGGGTAGGCTGCCTTTTTACTTTCTTGATAATGTCCTTTGAGGTGGAGAAGTTTTTAATTTTGAGGAGATCCCATTTATCTGTTTTTTCTTTTGCTGCTCATGCTTTGGGTGTGAAGTTCATGAAACTATTTCCTTTTAAAAGGCCCCATAGATGCTTCCCTACAATATCTTCCGTAGTCTTTATGGTCTTGGTTCTTATATTTAGATCTTTGATTTATCTTGAGTAGATTTTTTTATAAGGTGTGAGGTGGTGGTCCTCTCTCATTCTTGTGGATATGGATATCCAGTTTTACAAGAACCATTTGTTGAAGAAGCCATTCTCCCCCAGTTGAGTGGGCTTGGTGGCCTTGTAGAATATCAGATGACTGTATATTTGAGGATGTATATCAGAACTCTCAATTCAGTTGCATGGTTAGTATGTCTATCCTTGTGCCAATAACAAGAAGTTTTGACGACCGTAGCTTTGCAGTATGTTTTAAAGAGAGGTAGTGTGATTATTCCGATTTCATTTTTCTTTTTCAATGTCTTTGGCAATTTGGGGCCAATTACCATTCCAAATAAATTTTGTAGTTAGTTTTCCAATTCATTAAAAAATGCTGTGTTGATTTTTATTAGGATTGCATTAAACCTGTAGATTAGTTTGGGTAAGATAGACCTCTTAATGATGTTTAGTCTTCCTATCCATGAACAGGGAATATTCTTCCATTTATTTAAGTCATCTTTGATTTCCTTTAACAGTGTTCTGTAGTTTTCTGTATAGAAGTCCTTTACATCTTTAGTGAAATTTATTCCTAGGTATTTGATTCTTTTAATTACTATTGTAAATGGTATTTTTTTATTTCCCCTTCAGATTGTTCATTATTGGTGTACAGAAATGCTACTGATTTTGAGCATTGATCTTATAGCCTGCAACTTTATTGAGCTCATTTATAAGTTCTAGAAATTTTGTCATACACTTCTCAGGGCTTTCTATGTACAGGGTCATGTCATCTGCAAATAATGAAATTTTTACTTCTTCCCTTAAAATTTGGATGCCATTTATATTTTTTTTCTTGCCTTTGTGCTCAGGAAAGTACTTCTAACACAAGGTTAAATAGGAGCAGTGAGAGTGGGCACCCTTGTCTTGTTTCCAATCTTAGAGGGAAAGGTTTTAAGATTTCATCTTTGAAGATGATGTTAGCCGTGAGTTTTTCATATACAACCTTTGTCATGTTCAGAAAGTTTCCTTCTATTCTTATTTTTTGGAATGTTTTTATTATGAAAGTGTACTGTATTTTGTTTAATGCTTTTTCTGCATCTATAGAGATGATCCTGTGATTTTTTCTTTTGATCTGTTTATGTGATGTATTACATTGACTGATTTTCTTTTGTTGAACTATCCTTGCACATCCAGGATGAAACTCATTTGGTCATGGTGTATAATTCATTTGTTGTCTTGATGAATGTGATTAGTAAGTACTTTGTTGAGGACTTTAACATCTAGGTTCATTAGAGAGATTGGTCTGTAATTTTCCTTTCTTGTGGCATCTTTGTTTGACTTCGGTATTAGGGTAATGTTGGCATCATCAAATGAGTTAGGCAGTGTTCCTTCAACTTCTATTTTTTAGAAGAATTTAAGCAACATTGGTGTTAGTTCTTTCCAGAGTGTTTGGAAGAATTCACCTGTAGAGCCATCAGGTTCTGAGCTCTTCTTAGGTGGGAAGTTTTTGATGACTGAGTCTATATCTTTACTTGTAATTGTTCTGTTGAGATCCTTAATTTCTTCTTTTTTCAATGTAGACTGCTTGTGGGTTTCTAGGACTTAGTCCATTTACTCTAAATTATTATTCTTGTGGACATATAATTATTTTTATTTATTTAGAAAGACTCTTAGATTATATAAATGTTACACAAAAAACATAGAGATTCCCATATGCCCCACCTCCCACACCTCTCACAACCTCCCACATAAACATTCTTCAATTTTGTGGCACATTAATTGCAATTGATAAACACATCCTGGGGCTTTACCATTAAACATGGACCATAGTTCACAGGGTAGACCACATTCTCTCCCACACTGTTCTACATGTTATATGATGATAGAAAATGGCCTATATCTATCATTGCAATGTCACTAAGGACAATTCCCAAGTCCCCAAAAAGCCCCTGTATTACAACTCCTTTTCCCTCTGCCTGCCCCCAGAGCCCCCAGTGGCCACTATCTCCACATCAATGTTGTATTTTCTTCCATTTCTTTAATCACAATATGTCTATAGTAGAATACCAGTAAGTCCACTCTAGTCCATAGCTCTTCCCCCCATCCTGAGGAGTCTGGGATGGTGATTTCCACTCCATTTCCAATTAAGGGGGAGCTTATATCCCATGGTGAAGATGGATGGGATTATCCTGCCTGTGGCTGCAGACTCTCTCCATTCCCTGGGATGTCTGTCATCCATCATCATCTCCCCACCAGTTGTTCTGGGTGAGTCCAATGAGCTGTAGAGTAAGAGTTGCTGCTCCTTCGAGGTTTCAGGCCCAGCTGGCACATGGACAGCCCAAAGACTCAAGTCTCTGTATGTACACTTACAAACTCCAGCACCAAGTATAGGTTTGAATAGAAGGGACAGATGAGCCATGTTCTGGAAAGACATAGTTGAGTCCAACTCTGTCACTTTCAGGATTACACAACACAAAGTAGGACCCACTGGCAAGGCACCAAACTCTGGACCTATCTGCACTGACATAGGGCCTGGGTTTCTCCAGAACCCTCAGGAGCCTCACTATTTTGGATGATATTCACTTTGGAGATCTATGAGATCCTACTGAGATGTGCATAAGTGTTACCTCTGGGATGACCTCCTGATTCATTTTGAAGTCTCTTAGCCATATAGATTCATTTGTCTTTACCCTCCCCCCTTTTATTCAAGGTCTTTTTCCAGTCGCATTGCCAGTGGCACTCAGTAACAATCCCTCGGTGCCAGAGAGGCTCATCCCTGTGAGTCATATACCATGCTGGGAGGAAGGTAATACATTCATATGCTGAGTTTGGCTTAGGGAGAGGCCACATATGAGCAACAAGGAGGTTCTCAGGAGGCAAATCTTATGCACCCCATAACAATAGGTTAAGTTTCAATTTCAAGAGAAAAGACTCATAAGGCTAGTCATCAATATCAAGGGCCCATCATTGGATCATCTTCCTAGGCCAGTCACTGCCCCTGCACTTGGGGGACTGTGCTGATGCCTTAGAGAATGTGGCAGAGCACTCCAGGATGGGAATTCAGTTTTCTCTCATTTATTGAGTGATTCTCCAACCACTGTTTCAATGCTCCATGAGCATTTAAACATGTTTATATACCTTATTTTTATGCTCAGGTGAACTTCCTCCCATGTATCCCCCTTCTCTGACACCCCACACCAATGATCCCTCCCTGCCCCAGTTGTACCTATTCTGTGATCCAAAGCTTCTTCAAAGATGAACCCATTACAATAGCTGAATACAATTAATAGGAAAATGAAATAATGATAAGTTTAAATGTAAGAAATAAAATACATAAAAATTAAAAAAATAAAAATTAAATTAAAAGATAGGGATATTTAAAAAAATAAAAATATAAAAATTTTTTTTTGACCTTTTGCTTTTCATCACTGCAATATCTGTGTCCAGTCCATACCATGGCACCTTCCCCTCTCATTCCCTAGTGTCTCACTATTTTCATTTTGTTTTCAAAAAAGTTTTATGGCACAGCAAATTTGCACACAGAAATCAGGAGACTCTCATATACCCAACAACCTCCCTCTTTGGACCCCCATATTAATACCTTTTTATATGTGGATGGTAGCATTGTTATAAGTGATATACAAATAGTGAAACTTAGCTATTAAACATTGTCAATGGTTTACACTATGATTTACATTTTAGACAATGCCCTTTTATAAATTTTGATGATATTTACCACGTCCTGTGTCCTTCACTGTATGGTAGGGAAGATCATTTCCACTGACAATTAAATACCCCCTGTTTGATCTATTCTAATCCTCCCACCCCATCCCCCCAGAGTCCACGATGACTCCCTGGATTGACTCATTGGATGACAAGGTTCATAGCTACATGCAACAAGAGGTCTTGACACACTGGTTTGTCTTCCCCTATTAGGAACTGTCTTTGCTCTTGAGAGACTCTCGTCTGTCTATTTCTTAACAAATCCATCCTCCGAAAGATAGGAATCCAACTCCTTCCCACTCATTACGTGGGTCTCCACCCACTGATACAACACATTATGACAGAATGAACACTGACACACTCTCTAGAAGCCTGCTTTAGGTTTGCCCTGTCCCAAATGCTTCCCCAACCAACACCCTAAACCAGTGCCACTTCCTTGTCATTTTGCCATAAGAGCATTCCCATCTCTGTACCTTCAACCTCATACCCACAAATCCCCAGTGTTCACGTGGTCCTTCTTCCAACCCTCACCCCAGTATCCTGGAATTTCTGTCCCACTCTTTCCAATATACCCACCTGCCAACCCTGCACCACCCAACCCAATAATATCACTAGCCTCCTGTCTTATCCCTTCAATACGCAACTACACTCTATCACTTTATCATAGATTACATCCATATAGGTGATGGCTCACAACATTTTCTTCACTTTCCATTTCTTTTAAACCTATCTTACAGACAGTAATTCTCTGAGAATATTCAATTTCCTTAATTCATATCAGTGAGGTCATGCACTGTTTATCCTTCAATGCCTGGCTTGCTTCACTCAACATAAGGTCTTTAAGATTCATCCATGTTGTCCCGTGTGTTAGCACTTTATTCCTTCTTACATCTGAGTAATATTCCATTATATGTATGTACCACATTTTGTTTATACATTCATCTGTTGATGGACACCTGGGTTGATTTCAACTTTTGGCAATAGTGAACAATGCTGCTATGAACATTGGTCTACATATATCTGTTCATGTCTTTGCTTTCAATTCTTCAGGGTATATACCCAGCAGTGGTATCGCTGGATCATATGGAAGTTCAATCGATAGTTCTACAATTTCACCAGCAGTGGATGACGGTTCTCATTCCTCCACATCCTCTCCAACACTTATAGTCTGCTGTTTTATTAATAGCCATCATTCTAATGCATGTGAGCTGGTATCTCATTGTTGTTTTGATTTGCATTTCCCTAATAGCTAGCGATGCCTTGCATCTTATAATGTGCTTTTTAGCCATTTGTATTTCTTCCTCAGAGTAGTGTCTGTTCAGGTCAATTGCCCATTTTTTAAATGGGTTGTGTTTTTATTTTTATTTTCAAAGTGTAGGATTTCTTAGCATGATATTAGACCCCTATTAGATATATGGTTGTCAAATATTTTCTCCCATTGGGTAGGCTGCCTTTTTACTTTCTTGATAATGTCCTTTGAGGTGCAGAAGTTTTTAATTTTGAGGAGATCCCATTTATCTATTTTTTCTTTTGCTGTTCATGCTTTGGGTGTGAAGTTCATGAAACCATTTCCTCTTACAAGTTCCTGTAGATGCTTTCCATAAGACCTTTGATTATCTTCAAAGGTCTTATGATCTTGGCTCTTATATTTAGACCTTTGATCCATCTTGAGTTGATTTTTGTATAAGGTGTGAGATGGTGTTCCTCTCTCACTCTTTTAGATATGGATATCCAGTTCTCCAAACACCACGTGTTGAAGAGGTCATTCTCTCCCAACTGAGTGGTCTTGTTGGCCTTGTTGAATATCAGATGATGGTGTATATGAGAATATATATTAAAACTATCAATTCAGTTCCATTTGTCAGTATGTCTAACTTGTGCCAATTCCATGCAGTTTTGACCACTGCAGCTTTGTAGTATGTTTTAAAGTTAGGTAGTGTGAAACTTTCACTTCATTTTTCTTTTTCAATATGTCTTTGGCAATTTGGGGCCTCTTACCCTTCCAAATAAATTTTGTGGTTAGTTTTTCCAATTCCTTAAAAAATACAGTGTTGATTTTTATTGTGATTGCATTAAATATGTAGATTAGTTTGAGTAGGATAGACATCTTGATGATGTTTAGTCTTCTTATCCACGAACAGGGAATATTCTTCCATTTATTTAAGTCATCTTTGATTTCCTTTAACAGTGTTTTGTAGTTTTCTGTATATAAGTCATTACGTCTTTAGTTAAATTTATTCCTAGGTATTTAATACATTTAGTTATTATTGTAAATGGTGTGTTTTTCTTGATTTCCTCCTCAGGTTGCTGGTTATTGGTGTACCAAAATGCTACTGATTTTTTAGCATTGACCTTATTTCCTGTGACTTTACTGAACTGCTTTATAAGTTCTAGAAGCTTTGCTGTAGATTTCTCAGGGCTTTCTCTATATAGGATCATGTCACTTGCAAATAGTGAAATTTTTATTTCTTTCTTGCCAATTTGGATACCTTTTATATATTTTTCTTGCCTCAGTGCTTGAGCAAGTACTTCTAAGGCAATGTTAAATAGGAGCAGTGATAATGGGCATCCTTGTCTTGTTCCCAATCTTAGAGCGAAAGCTTTTAGGATAGCACCATTGAAAATGATGTTGGCTCTGGTTTTTCCATATATACCCTTTATCATGTTCATAAATTTTCCTTCTATCCTTATCTTTTTGCAGTGTTTTTATCAGCAAAGAGTGCTGTATTTTCTCCAATGCTTTTTCTGCATCTATAGAGATGATCATGTGATAATTTTCTTTCAATCGGTTTATGTGGTGTATTATATTGATTGTTTTTCTTATGTTGAACCATCCATGCATACCCGGGATGAAAGCCACTTGGTCATGGTGTATAATTTGTTTGATATGTTGTTGAATGAGATTAGCAAGGATTTTGTTGAGGATTTTAGCATCTAGATTCATTATAGAGATTGGTCTGCAATATTGCATTCTTGTGGTATCTTTGTTTGGCTTTGGTATTAGGGTAATATAGTCATCATAGTATGAGTTAAACAATGTTCTTTCTACTTCTATTTTTTTGAAGAACTTAAGCAGGATTGGTGTTATCTCTTTCTGGAATCTTGGTAGAATTCACCTGTGAAGCCATCTGGTCCTGGGCTCTTCTTATTTGGGAGGTTTTTGATGACTGGGTTTATCTCTACATGTAATTTGGACTGTTGAGTTCATCAATTTCTTCTTTCAACAATGTAGGCTGCTTGTGAGTTTCTAGGAATTTGTCCATTTTCTCTAAATTATCATTCTTGTTGACATATAATTTTTCAATGTATCTTCCTATGATACTCTTTATTTTTGTGAGTCAGTGGTGATTTCCCCTTCTTCATTTCTTATTTTGTGTATGTGCATCTGCTCTCTTTTCTTTGTTAGTCTGGCTAAGGGTTTGTCAATTTTATTGATCTGCTCAAAGAATAAACTTTGGGTTTTACTAATTTTTTCTAATGCTTTCTTATTTTCTATTTCATTTAGTTCTGGTCTAATCTTTGTTATTTCCTTCTTTCTACTTCCTTTGGGGTTAGTTTATTGTTGTTTTCCAATTCCTCCTCATGTGCAGTTAGGTGTTCAATTTTAGCTCTTTCTTATTTTTTAATATATGCATTTATGGATATGAGTTTCCCTCTCAGTACTGCTTTGGGGGCATTGCATAGGTTTTGAAATGTTTTGTTGTCATTTTCATTCATTTCAAGGTAGTTCCTGATTTCTTTTGAGATTTCCTCCTTGACTCACTGTTTGTCTAAGAGTGTGTTGTTTAACTTCCATATCTTTGTGCCTAATCTGGTTCTCTGGTCCTTAATGATTTCCAATTTCATTCAATTGTGGTCAGAGAAATTAATTTGTATAATCTCAATTTTTTTTAATTCAATGAGAGTTGTTCTGTGGCCTAGCATGTGGTCTTCCTTGGAGTATGATCCATGTGCACTCAAGAAGAATATATATCCTGCTGTATTTGGGTGTAGCATTCTGTATATATCTATTAGGTCCAGATAATCTAATGTATTGTTCAGAGCCTTAGTTTCTTTATTTACTTTCTGTCAAGATGTTCTCTCTAATGGTGATAATGGTGTATTAATGTTCCCCACTATAATTGTAGAGGCATTTATGTTTCCCCTTAGTTTTCCCAGTGTTTGCCTCATGTATTTTGAGGTGCCCTGGTTAGGTACATAAATGTTTATGATTGTTCCTTATTCTATAAATATTACCCTTTTTACTAATATATAGTATCTATCTTGGTCTCTTACAATAGTTTTGCATTTAATGTCTATTTTTGTCTGATATTATTATAACTACTCCTACACTTTATTGGTTGTTGTTTGTTGTAAAATTGTTTTCCAGACATTCACATTCAGCCTCCTTGAATCCTGGGATCTAAGGTGGGTTTCTTGTAGACAACATATAGATGGGTCATATTTCCTTATCCATTCTGCCAATCCATGTCTCTTGAATGGTGAGTTTAATCCATTAACATTAAGTGTTATTATTCCCATGGAATTTCTTACTTCAGCCATATTTTCTTTGGGATTATGTATGTCATGTTGTTTTTATTTCTCTTTTTGTCTTTTTAGTTGTTCTTACACTCTGCTCCAACTCTCTCCCATTTTTTCCTTTCCACCTGTAGAACATCCTTTAGTATTTCTTGAAGGACAGGTTTCTTATTGGCATACTCTCTTAATTTCTGTTTATCTGTGAATATTTTGAACTCTCCATCATTTTTGAATGCCAGCTTTGCTGGATAGAGAATTTGTGCCTGGAAGTTTTTTTTCTTTGAGTACTTTGACTATGTCATACCACTGTCTTCTTGCCTCCATGGTTTCAGATGAGAAATCAGCACTTAATCTCAGTGAGCTTCCCTTGTATATGATGGTTGTATTTTCTCTTGCTGCCTTGAGTACTTTCTCTTTGTCTTGAGCATTGGACATTTTGACAAGAATATGTCTTGGAGTAGGCCTGTTAGGATTTATACTGTTTGGGGTGCACTGTGCTTCCTGTACATGTACGTCCATCTCCCTCAATAGGGTTGTGAAGTTTTCAGCCATTATTTCCTTCAGCACTCCTTCTGTTCTCTTTCCCTTCTCTTATCCCTCTAGGATACCTACAATGTGGATATTTTTAACTTTGTGTTGTCATTTAAATCCCTAAGTCCCTGCTGTATTTTTTCTTTTTATCTATTTGTTCTACTATCAGTTTGATTTCAGATGTACTGTCTTCCACATCACTAATTCTTTTTTCTGCCTCTTCTGAATCACACTGTTATGTGATTCCAGTGTCTTTTTGATTTCTTGGATTTTGCCCTTCATCACCATCATATCCATTATCTTTTTATGTATGTTTACAATTTCTTCAGTATGTTCTCTCAGTGTGTGTCTTTTTAATATCCTTAATCTCTTCCTTCACTTCAGTAAGTTGGTCCATGATACTTGTTTGGACAGCTTTGATTAGTTGTTCCATGTTCTGCATGTCTTCCTGGTTTTTAGTTCATTCATTGGACTGGTCCATGTCTTCTTGTTTCTTAGTATGGTTTGTAATTTTTTGTTGCCCTCTGGTCACCTTTTATTTTGATGGGTTTATTCAGTTGATTAGCTTCTTTCTCTGCTCTAAAGTTTTGTTTAGCTGCTGGTTTTGTGTGTGTGTTAACTTTCTTTTTGACACTTTGTTTTTCTTGTTCTATTTCCTTGCTGTTTTCTATCTTCCCTTGAAGGAAAAGATTAGGGCCAAAAAAATTAAAAGAAATAAGAGAAGAAAAAGGATAATACATATAATAATAAAAGCTAGAAGAGGGGCTGTATAAGACTTAGTAAAATGAATCTTTAACTCATGTAAGCAGTGAAGAATAAAAGGAATAAAAAAGTAGAGTACCTACATTGAAATGGGAAACTGAATAGAGAAAAATACATAGAATGATTTAAAAGGCCAGAATGTTGTGGAGAAAGAGAAAGAGAAAGAAAGGACAAAAAGAAAAAAGTTAATTAAGAAAAGAAAACAGAATAGACAGAATAGAAATCAAAACCAGAAAGTTGAAGACTAATAAAATAAAGGTGGAATGTAAGCACCACAACAGAAAGCAGAAGATAGAAAGATGAAGGAAGGAAAAGATATAGCATTGTAAGACAAAATCAGTATACACAGAAAATGGGAAATCAAGGAAGGAGAAGCAAAGCAAAGAAGAAACAAGCTGCAGCACCCAATTTAAAAAAGAAAGATGGGAGGAAAGAGGAATGAAAAAACAAGAAACAAAACAAAACAACAACAACAACAAACACAAACAAACAAACACACAAGCAAGCAGTCAAACAAAGCTAAGGAAGATCAGTGCTCCTTTTGGGCCCTTGTGGAGCCTCTCAAGCTGCCTGTGTTCATCAATCAATTACCCTGCAGGCCTGTCTGTACAGATTTTGATGCAGGTTTTAGCTAGTAAACTAAGTTAATTTTTTAACATAACATTTTTTAAATAAAGGACACAAAAGAAGCTAGTACAAAAATAATGTTTATGTTTTCCCTGTCCTACACTATCAGCTGGATGTCAGATATCCCTGTGGATCACCATTGTTAGAACCAGGAACCTCATACATTCCAGGCAGAAATTCCTCCACTGAGATACCCCTCAAACAGGGTCAGCCAGCTCTTCAGAATGCTATTCAGTCTCTTTTCCCCAGGCAGATTTTACTCTTGTAGGGCAGCTGGATTCAACAGGTTGTATGAGCAGATACTCCCTCCCCTGTCCTGGTCAGGTTGAGTTCCTGTTTGAAATTCAAATGGGACCCTGATGACTGAATGCACTGCACCAAAGTGATTTTTCAAGCTTCTTCTAGACCAGCCCCTCCTCCCAGGGGACCCTAAATAGGCTTTTAAAAACTTATTAAGTGCTTTCCACTTCCTGACTTAGGGGAGTTGAAATTCTGAAAGTCCTCAGCATGGAACTATTAAATTGGCTGACTCCACCCTCTCTCAGGCCAAGCTTCTGTATCCCAGGGTGGTTAGGTAAATCACACTTCCTCATCAGATTTGCCTCTCCCATCAGACTGGCACCACTTTGAGCCAGCTGGTGTGCTATCCAAAGCTCTTAAGGGGTCCAGGTAACCAAACCCACAGAAAAGAAACCCCTCTCTGCCCCTTGCCAGAACTTCCCCACTCTCAGAGAATGCTCTCTCTTGCTGGATGGCCAGCAGGAGTTGGGGCACACCCTGTCTCTTTGTTCTAATGATGGGGCTTAGCGATCCATGATTTCCAAGGTGCTAAAAACTCATGGTTTCATTTGATCAAACTATCTCCCTGTCCAGCTCCCTCCAGATTGATGCCCTAAATGCTCCTGTTCCATGGGCTCCCAGAACAGCTCACTTGGGCTGAATCCTGTGCCCAATCAGCCATCTTTTGTGAGAGAGATTTTGAGTGCCCACTTAAACTGACATCATCTTGCCCCCGTTGACATATATATTTTTAAATTATCCTTTTATGATATTCTTTATTTCCATGGGTTCAGTGCTGCTATCCCCTTCATTTCTTATTTAGTGTATTTGCATCTTCTCCCTTTTATTCTTTGTTATTCTGGCTAAGTGTTTTTCAATTTATTGATCTTCTCAATGAACCAGCTTTTGGTTTTCCTTATTTTTTCTAG
>JAQZBX010036050.1:0-24329 GCA_029593785.1 Cabassous unicinctus
TTTCTGTAGTATTCACACTCATTTCCATTAATGATTTCTTGTGACACTCCAGTGTTTATTAAAATAGAAAAATATTTGCTGTTATCAAACTATCATTTCATAATATTACAAAATGTTAAATGAAGCTAGTTAGAACTTGTGGCATATTGACTAATAAATTTTACAAGACAGACACCAAAGAAAAAAGACGTAAAATTGTAAGGTAAATAAAATAATTGGTAACCTTCACAAATAAGTATGTTTATGCAAGAGCATTGTTACCTACCAATAATTTCTGAATCAAGATAATTTATGGTGGTGTCTTTCAAAGAGCCCAATTATCTTGTACCTAATACAATATGGGAAAAATTAATCCTTTTTAAACTACGTTGAGAAAATTCAAAAGCCTTGGTGTTATGAACTAAATATCTGAGCAGACAAATTGCCAGAATACTGAAGCAGAACAAGAGCAGAAGAGAAACCGCTATAAGTATTGTAAGATATAGTGTTCGTTATTAAACATTGGTTACTGTGAAAATATGGTTTCCATATGGGGCATGCTATATGTAATTTATACAAACCGCACTAGTAGTAGATTTGTCAAGTGGCACTAAACTCAAACTACAATTTCCATAATGGACTAGGTAAGGAGATTGCTGGTGTTATTGGGTTGGATTTAAAGAAAAGATCTTTATTAATTATGCTCCTTTTCCCCACTATGCAATGCATGCCATTCCTGTAGGTTGGATTCTTAGATTCAGATTTTGCTGTTTAAAAATGAGATCTTTGAAGTGCTAATTATAGGATAAATTTGTTAACTGGGTGGCAATAATCCCTGAGTTTTGGTTTTGGGGTTTACTACTCAAAACAGTAATCACATTTAGTTTACATTTTTATCACTTGACAGGTATCTAGATTTTATGTGGCTAATTATAACAACTATATTTTGAGAAATTGGGTAAATAATACAAACTGATGGTGATACCTTCAAAATGTTTGAATAGAAGGCAGTGCTAGGTTAGGACTTAATAGTAGAGGAATAAAAATATTTGGGGAAAAATACAATGACATTAGCAAAAGAGAAAAGTGCTATTTCTACAGCCTACTTAAGTCCATTGAATTTGCACAGTCGATAGATTGGAATTGAGGAATATAATTTATGCAAGTAGTCCTATCAAAAGACAAGGTGACTGTTGTGGAGAACAATCTGTTTAGGGGAGAAATATGAATAATTTACTATTTAGAAATCAGCAATGCTAGCTGGCAAGCATAAAAATAAAAATTGGAGTAGCATAGTTTAATAAATGGTGCCAATAATTTAAGTGGGTTGTGGCACCTTATTCCCTGCTACATAACCTACAGCAGCCATTAAATGTTTAGCACGTGATAAAGAACAGTTTTAATATATTTGTCACTCACTGAAATTCTGATTTCAGTTACTGACTTTGGGGAACATTTTAGGTATTTCAGAACAGATTACATTAAGAATCTTCTTTAAAAGTTGTATTCTAGGTATTTTCTTGGGTGGTTTTAAAAAAAATATAGGTAGCCAAATAAATATACATTAGTTTTAGTAAACCATTATTTACTAGGCGCTGTATAAGAATCATTGTTAGGATATTATGGTGCTCTGATATACTATTTCTGAACATTTAAAAAATTATTTGGTAGACATAGAATGGATGGAAACAATAAAGATGCAAACTGTCCTAGAAAATGGTGACTCATATAAAAAGTTTTGGATGGTTTAGTTTGGACCAAACCATGAATACACTGATGTAGGAATTATTGCAAACAGGAATCATAGCACTACCCAAAAAATGAATTATTTGAGGGAGGTGCTGGCAGTGGAACTTCCATGGTTAGAAATTTTTAAAAGAGAAAACAAGGCTTCTCGAGTAGAAATGAGATCAAGGGTTTAGTTATTGTAGCATGAGGCTTCAAATTAGTCATAGTGAAGTTTCCTCTGTTGTCCTTTTAGTTTAGGCTCAGTAATACTTTCATATATACACCTCATTCTCTGGTGCACCGGACTAGAACCGGGACCCTCGTGCCCTCATTTTGTTCTTTGGGACAGGGGAATTGTGTTTCAGTAAGTAAAGAGTTTTGCCTTCTCAGACTTCTAAACAATGGCAATAATCTATAACGAACTGCTATTAGTTATGTTGCAGTGACAAATTGCGCAGAAAATTATGGATAATTTTAGAAAGATAAAATACAGGTGGCTCATCTAAAACAGACTCCAATTAAAACCACATTGTATTAAATAGACTCCTCTTCATGCTAAATATGAATGAAGTAATAATTTTAGCTATTAATAGCTGGTATCTGGATTTTAATATGATCCGTTCTCATGCTTCAGGGCCCAAATATTACCAGCTGTTATTAAGAAAACCTACCCTCCCATAAAACTCGATTATGTTGTTTTCCCCAAGATATTGCGTTAGGAATTATTGAGAAACTGGCTTTTATGGGGTATAGACTTCTGCATAAAAGTTGGTGGTAAAATTTGTCTAGTGTCAAAATTTACATCACGGTTTTACCTGGTGTCTCATGAATCAGTGCATTAAACTGGACCTCAGAATGATGTCTTTGCCAAAGAAATGGAAGCATGTCCCCAGTATAATGGGTGACAAAGGTGTGGTCCAGACTCAAGTGGAAACGGCCTTTGCTGTGGCTTTTATAAAATGGCTCTGTTATCTCACCAAGAGAATAATTTCTGTAATGTTTGGTTGGTATGATACGCTAATTAGTGTGCTTTGACAAATTGTTCTCTTTAACTATGATTTCATCAGTTTGGAAGAATATGACAGATAAAAAGATTTGGGAAAATTGTGCTTTAACATACGCAGGTTATTTTTCATCTCAGTCTTTCTTTGTTTTTAGTCGCCAAAAGACAGAGGACCATGCCGACTTTTTGGGGTTTGCTTTTTAAAGAAATTATTCACTAACGAGGAATTCAGAAATCGAGCTCCTTCTGTGGCTAAGACCAGGACTGTTTGTTCTCAGTGTATAGAACAGTGCCTGGTCTATAGACGGCGTTCAGTAAATATATATTTTTTTAATAAAAATAAAATAAAAGGATCGGGTACTCTCATAAGATCACATGGGGCCTTCTTGATGCTTGTAGAGAATGGACCTTTGGAGCTTGAGCAGTATTCACTGTTTTATTAAGTGAAGGAAAACTTAGAAGCTCTTTAAAGGGGCAGGCAGGATCCTCCGTGATTGGACCTGCCTCCTTCTCCAGCCTACGCTTATCTCTCGCCTCAACCTTCCTGCCCCAGCAACACTAATGAACTTGTATTTCTCTGCTTGTTCTGTGCTGGTTCCTATCTTGGAACATTCTCCTGTGTTATTCCCTTTTCCCCCAATTCCTCATCTTGCCTGGTTGGCAACTAAGCTCGTTTTCTTTTAAGCTTCATTATGTTTTACCTTTCTGCTGAAATCTTTTCAGACCCTGAGATGAGTTTGTGGCCCTCCTCTCTTTCCTTGAATGATATTTCTGTAGATTTCTACTACACATCTTGTTGATGTGTAAACATTACTTGTGTTTTCTCCTGCATTAGATGTTTTTTGACATCAAGAAGCTCACATTAGTGTCTTTATTTGTTTAAACCCAAGCATGGGCACAATACTAGGCTGTAGTAATTGGTCAGTAATTGCCAAATGAGTGTCTATAGCATCCCTCTCAGAAGTCATAGAATAAAAAAAAATTGAATGCTTCTTTAGCTTTAAATCCTTCTGATAGCTGGGTGATAATCCAAGTCCCTTATTACAAGAGTACGGTTGTTAATCTGGTTACTTCTGCTGTGTTTCAACTGGATAAGCATATTTAACAGATTTGCTCCTTTGTATTTCTCCTATTATAGTGTCACATACTATTCCAAGGTCCTAGGCTGTGTTCTGCAGGGCAGCTGCTGTGTTTCCTGGTGAAGAAGTGGTGTTTCAGTGGTGGTTGTTTTTTGTGTTGTTGTTTTTTAAATAAGGGGGTGCTTTGGGCAATTTGAAGTGTGATTTACAGCTATTGTTTTTATTATAAAGGTGAAGATTTAGCTCTGTTTTCATTAATTTTATAAACTTTGGTTTATAAAGGCTGGTTTATAGTTTAAATAGTTAAAATATACTCTTGGGAAATTGGGAGGTAGGTGTAAGTAAATTTAGTATTTATCTTTAGATTTTACAAAGAAAATACGTACACACAAAACTTAAATGTAGTTTTTAAGGACTTGTTCAATGGAAACTAATGTTTGATTTTAAGAAAAGTGGTACAATTTTCACAATTGATAAGTTTTCAAGTGTGCCTACTAGTGAAAGCCAGAAATCTTGTTTCTTGATTTCTTAATAATCAAATTTATCGATTGTTTAATAAACAAAGAAGAAACAACTAATTTTTCTTATATATAATTCAGATATTCTAAATAAATAAAATTTTGCAAATGAAGTTTAACAGCACCACCAAAACCATTGCCCATAGTTTGATCCACATAGGTGTTGATTACTGTAGAGCATATTCTTCTTGTCTTTCCTTTCTTTCATATTCATTACAAAAATAAAAATAACATTGTCCCCTGTATACTGGTTCATATCCCACTTTCTGCATATCCATGTATTATGACTTTCTCTTTCATTAAATTAATTACTGTCTATTTTAATGATTTCATAGAAAATTTCCAGTAATTTTGTTTCAAACACTTTAGCTCTTTCTTGATAAGACTTCACTATATAATTTTATAATCCAGTTTAGGATTCCCCCCCCCCTTAGAATAGCAGTCTTTTTAGACTTAACATGTGTCTTTTAGAGTCATATGTTTATGTCTGTTTCTCTATTAGTTTTCAATTTTTGAAACCCACGTTTTGGTTAAGTTTTTGAAAGGTCTTGTTCTTTGAGCTTGAATACATGTCTTTTCCCTGTTATTACTGGGGCTCTCACGACCCAACCACACGTGTCTTTTGGTCAGGAGAGACTTCTGGACTCATGCTAGGCACGTGCCTTTGTGCCCTGCCACGACTAGATTCTCATGAGTTAAAGTGTTTTCTCCTATTTCCTGTCCAGACCATCCCTGCGCTCCCCAAACAAACACACCCCAAAATTCATTTAGGAGGAATATAAGCCACAGGACTCAAGGTCTTTTCTGTAAGTGTAGTCAGTCTTATGTCTATGCGTTGAATGTCACACTGAAGATAACTTTACTAAAGACAAAAATTATTCATTGAACTGTGGTCTAAGTGGGAAAGAGGGCGTGGTATTAATATAAGATTTGGATTAGATTGTTGCTGAATAAAGCATCTTTACAACATTTTTAGGATAACTTGGTTTGTTTGGCTAAATTAGATGAAAAAGGTAAAACATCAAATGCACCCCTTTTCCCTGGTAGCTCTGGGCCTTACATGTAACTTCTGAATATTTAAAACACTTGCAAGGACAAAGATAATTTCACGATTTTTTTTTTTAGTTGAGACTTTGCAAAGCCAACGACTGGAATCCTAGATATTTCTTTTTCTCAGAGCAAGCCAAAGATGGTATTTAAACGCTGCACAAAAGTTACAAATCACTTAATGAAGTTGGTAAATTTTATTAGTTATTATCTTGCCATACTATGAAGGTTAAAACATCCCACTATTTCTACTTACATTTCTAGACTAATGTTACTGGACCTTCTTTCCCTTTAACAGTAGTGTTTATCCATTTAAATGTTGTTTCACAGAAAGGAAAAGTGCGTTTGTGTGAAAATATCTAGGGCTTGCCAGGGAATTTTCTCAGAATTCTCTGTGGTTATTGTTGTATAAATGGCAAGTTTAAAATCATAGAAATTTCACAGTAGCTCGTGGCAGGAGTTGATAATCTGCAAATTGTTCTGCGCGTGTGTTTGTCGGCCTGTTTGTAATTGTTAAGTCTTGTTCCTTCCCCCTTCTCCTCATTCCCTCATTTAGACATATGAATATGCACAATTTTTAGTTTAAGACAAACCCAAAGCATGTACATGGAAGGATCGATGTGGGAGTGAGATGTATTCCTTAATTGTCCTCTTGTGGAATTCCACTTGACAGAGTTGACAACACTTTCTGAAAACAGGTTTTATGAATTTGTGGATTTTCCTCTCTACCTCTGTAATTTCTGAAACTTTCTCTAAACAAGATGGCTGGCACATTCTGGGGACAGAGCAGAGACAGACCAGAGACAAAGCCGCCCTGAGAAGGCAGACACACTTACTTTGCTTGTGGTTTTTCAATACAGCTGCTTTCAGATGGGCTGGCTTGTTCTATGCTGGTTCCACTGCCAAAGCAAGACTGTCACACAGCTGGTAGTACTTACTGTACTTGCGGGAAAGTATGTGATTCATTAGTTGGAACCGTATGTTTTTCACCAGTTCTGGTCATGTTTTTGTTAGGATGTGGTAAAAACATAAGCAGGAGGTGAAGGGACAATGGAAACATGTGACTTGATGAGGATTGGCCCCAACCCATTATTAGGTAAATTGTACACCATAAAATGTCCTCTGTACCTCCTAAGACAAATGACTTAATTTTTTATTCCTCAGTTGAGGTCATTTAGGCATAAGTAGTAAAAATTATCAACACTGAGCTCTCTTTCTCTTTCCCTTTTCTGTAAAGTATTATGATCCGTTTAAACCCAAATTATAATATGAAGAGAAGTCATGCAAGTAAAAGACATTAATTTGCTGAAAAATGCCCATGACGGGTGAAGAACTTTAACTGGAGTGAACTCTTGCTACTGATAAAATATGAGTGTGGTATAACAGCTAATAAGAAACACATCTAATACTGCAGGGTGTGAGGAGAACAATAAATGGGAGTTCCTTTGTCTACACACGATCAAGCAGACTAAAAGTTGTATGGCTGGGTGAATGAGGGACTCGCCTCCAAAGTAATTTTGATGTCATTAATGGGCTTGCATCAGAATATCTGAAATGGTCAGTCCTAGTATCAGAACCGCTGGTGTGAGCCGCACTGAATCGTGGTCTTTCAGGTCGTTTTTGAGCTTCTGAATATTTTACAACTCTACAGGCCTAACCATGTTCTTTGGAAAGTGAATGTTCCCTGCTCTGTTTTGTTCTCTTTACATAGGTATTTGTTTTAACATTTACTTTTCTCTACTTCATTCAAACCCTGGTGATGCTTTACCTCTGTCCCTACCTCCATAACCTACTACTGAGATATGTGACATTTCTTAAAGTCTTCCTAGGTAAAATATTGGCAGATTATGCTTCTGCCCCTTGACTCTCTTTTTCAGCTGTTCCTTTTAGAGTTCTGCAGCATTCATGCCTCACCACATATACTCCTGCAGTTGCTGGACTCTGCAGAATTAGAACCAGGTCTGTCTCTGACAATTAGCTCAACTGGCTGCAGCATAAATAAAGGAATGCGCTCAGGGGCTGTAGTCTGTGACACGGTTTAACAGAGCGTAAAAAGGTGCATCTGTTCCATGCTCACATCCAGTCGCCTCACTGTCACTGGGAAGTTATCGACACGGAGACATGCCGGTGCTGTTTGGTAAACAAGCGGCAGGTATTAAATTAACCAGGCTGTGAGCGTGCAAAAGTGCTGCTTTATTAAAAGCCCTGCTATCTTGGCTCACTGCTGGGTCGCAAACAGTCGCTAGAGTATCTATTAAGATGACTCATGGCCCCGAATACTTCAACACGCTGTCCTCACTTCCAGAGGCTACTATTGACCTTTGACAGCCTGATTTAAAAGAAAAGAAAAGAAAACAGAAGGAAGGGTGTATATGTGTGGGTTGGCCTTTTAAAGTCACTAAGCTAAGTAAGCAAGAAGGCAGTGAATGTTGAGCAACATAGAGCCAGGTTTTAATTTAAATTGGGCTGCAGAATCCAGCACCAAATTGTAACTGGTTTTTTTTTAAAAAAATTTACTATTTTTTTGAGTCTTAAACCTTTTTTGTTTTCCCTGCCTTTCTACCTCACCCTCTTTTCCCCTCCTCATGGTTGCTACTTGAATTGAGCTCAGAAATAATGAGGGATAACTGTCTGATCAAAGTTTCTCTTTGTGTTGAGTAGGCAGCAAACATCTTCTTATAATACATTTGCAGGTAATACAGTCAGACTTTTGTTATATCCTTGAAGCATTTGTTTTTCTCTGCATTCAATATTTTAATGGAAAAAACACACACAAAAGCTTTTTCTTTCATGTAGCAATGTAATGATTTTTAAACTTTGTTTTCTCTCCAACTTCAGGAAGGGGGGTCATGTGTAAAGCTGTATTGATACAGTCTTCATTTTTCATAGTCTTATAATCTTTTGGGGAAATCTACTTAAGATATACCAAAGTCTGTAGGCAAATATAATAAGGTAATTTTTAGTCCACACACCTGAAATTTTCCTGCTTTCCTCCTGGTTGTGTTTCTTTTTAGGGCCCCAACTAACTCCCCATCCATTAGAAGATGATGTAATGCCAATGGGATCTAGCCCCACACAGCTTGAACCAAAAGTGATTCCAGTTGGCGGCACTTGAATGTGAATGACCAGAAGGTGTAATGCATTCTCCACTGTGTTTGAAGTACTCACCTTGGAAATCTCTCCCCCAGTTGTAGAGGCCCTTTGGTCCTCATGCTGGAGATCTTACAGCCACACCTGCATTCCTGCTGTCCAGACCATCTTTTATTGCTTGCTGTCTTTATACGGTGATGTCCAGGTGGAGGAGGGAGAGGTGGTGCAGGGGAGGAACCATCCTTTCTCATTGTTTGCTTAGAAGGACAGGGGAGGACTACCTAGAGAGTCAGTGATGCCTCAGAATCTCTTTATCTTTGTAACATCTTTGCTGTATGAAGTTTAATAAGCCAGCTGTGCAGTTTTTTTAAAAGCTAGGGGATTCCATTTTTCATTTGATTTTTTTTCCCTCTTTGCTCTGAGCATTCGCTCCCTATTTCCTTATTTCCCCCCTTTCTCTTTTCCTTTATCTCAGGGGAGTTCCCTGAGTAGTAAGACTGAAAAAGAGCTGAGGTTTATGTTAGAAGAAATTAAGTTAATGATCATTGGCTCATTTTCATATTCTGTGGGTGTGGATGGAGGAGTAATCAGCGCAGGTGGCCCTGCCAGTTGGGAGTTTTTCTTTGTCATCAAGAAAATAAGGAGAGTGCAGGGATTGAATTACCACAACTATTTCAGGACTAAACATATTTCATTTCCCGATCGGGTCTGGTTTAAGGACACAAAGCTGACATTAATTTTATCCAAAGAAAGCACAGTAATTTTTTTTGCTATAATTTGACTGAATGCATGGGGTAGATGCATGTTCAAATTTAATTCTAATATAATCTTACAAATAATGCTCTGAAAAGCAAAGAGGTTTTGATTCAGTTTGACAGTTTATGTTTCTGTGCCCAATTACCACTTACTTATTGAATGCTAAAGAGCTGCTTTCTAAAATGTGCACTATGACTGCACCAATTGGCTTCCCAGCTGCCTGCTATTACATTTGAGGCGCTCCCTTCTAACTTTTTAAAGGATGTACACATTTGAAGTAGTTATGTTTAGCTCGCAAAGGAAGTGGGGGATTTGGTTAGGAAGTGCTTGATGGCCTTGAAAAACTATCTCGTGTACATTCTAATTTCAGCCACATACATTCTTTAGAGATATATTTATGAGGTTAAAAAAACAACAACACTTAAATGTCCAAATAAACTAGGGAAATAAGCTAGATGTAAAAAAAAATAAAAACAAAAACACATATAACTTCCTTTTGGCAGCATTTCTTAAAGTTTTTATGTGCTTTTAATGCCACTGGTGTAATGTACCATAAGTTAGGGATTCTGATTCAAGATGTGGAAAAGGAAGATTTAAAAGTTGACCAGACACAATAAAGTTATTGATGAAGAGTATCAACACTTGCCATGCATGGTAGGTTTTGCTTTCTTAGCAGAATGCGGCAGGCAGCACGAGGGACCTTATTTGTGTTTAAAGCACAAGGTTTATTTGGCTGTTACAGTGTGAGTATAATATTAATGATACTAATGTAAAATTAACTTTTATGTTGTGTGAGCACTTTTCCTTCCTTCTGTCTTTAAAATTGCAGGTATTTCTTTGGGCATGTATTTAGTTATGTTGCCATAGTGAGGACTTACATAACTTTGTTTAGGCCACAAAAAGTTTGCCATAACCGGTAGTTATGCTAGTATACATTAGGCAAGTACAAGTAAAGGTGGGTTTTGGTTTCATTGGTTTTCTGGTGGGAGTCCGCATTCAGTTGAATATTCATTGTATGGCCCTTAGTATAAAGACTTTTCTGTTTTGCCTTCCATGGATTATTAATAACACATGAAGAGACCATTTTCAAATATTCAGAGGGCAAGACTATTTTAGTGATTTCTAGAAGCTCCTTTCTGTGAAGAAATAAGATTTTTTAAAAACATGGTAGCTATTTTTGTTTCTGTTGATGGTATTTAAGATTTTTTAGGTAACACTTAAAATTTTATTTATTTGTTATATTTTAAGGGATACTTGACCAAGCTAAAACTTAGTATTGAATGAAATGATCTTTAGAAATCCATATGATTTAGCATTTAAACAAATCATGTTCTTTGTTTTAATAATCATTAAGCAAGGGAACAAAAATACCCAATGAAATTTTTCTAAGGTAATTTCCCTTCCTATTCTCTGTTTTGGTTTTCATGTAATACTTTTCAGATTACCCTCTACTGACAGAGCTCAAAACTGGTTTCACTGGGTTTTCTTAAATGCCTTTTGGGAGTGGAATGGGGGGAGAGGTACCAGGGATTGAACCCGGGACCTCATATGTGCAGAGCAGGTGCTCAACCACTGAACTACATCCACTTCACTCAAACGCTTTTGATAAGATCCATCCACATTAGGACCTACATACATCTGATGTTAGCCAAGAAAAGAGCAACTCTCAACTCAGCCTCGTTTTAATATTTATCTGTTATACATTAGTAATAATTTTAATAGCAAATAATTTCAACTAATAGTTTGCTTGCATATAAGTTAGGACCTTAAATCATTATATATTCAGAATATAAAGTTGAAATTTTAAAATAGTCTGCCGAAATGCTTTGCAGGATGTATTTTTTTTCTGTAGACTCTTTAGCTTTGGCCACACCATTCTACCCTTTCACTTACACCAATAGGCCAGTGCTCTTCTCTGTGGTCTTTGATTTCTTTTAAAAATTCCCAGACTTCATGTTTCCTTCCATTGGATGCATAGAATATAACACAATGCATTGATAACTCTTTTCTTTTAACTATATATTAGTACCTTACCCTCATCATACTAGGAAATGACTCAATCTGGTACAATATGCCTCTTCTCCCAGTTTTTCTTTAACTCCTGAGGCTGCAATCTCAACCCCCTTGGACTGACCAGACTATTCTTTCTATCTCGTTTTCTGAAATAAATTCATAAATGAGGGGGTCTGTGTGTGGATGTGTTTTCCATACACATAACTTACTCCAATGAGGTTTTTTAGTGAGCCTGGTGTTGGATTTAGTTTTACCATCAGTTTGGTAAAAATACAGATATTGAAGTGATACTGTATTTCTTTCTTGTATATTATCTCCTTCTATTTTCTACTTCCTTTATCCGATTCAGACAGCAAACTGATTCAGATCCTCAACATAATATGTAAAGTAAAATATTTATTCTTTTTAGGGAAACTCGGGAATGAAGTTGCTTGTTATACCTTCATAACAGAGAAATAATGACATGTAGTTAAGTATTTAATTGTTACCTGTAATTGTTGTTCTTTGGAAGCTTCGTCCCTGTCCTTACTAGAGCCACACAACACTGCCAGTTAGTATGGGTCATGAGAGCAGCAAGTTCCTGAAAAAAAAATCATCCCCTGGACTTGACCACCCAAGAGCTGCTTGAGGAGGTGTTTCATGAATTATCACAAAGTTAATAATCACTGATGTGATCTGTGCAGCTATTTCTGTCAAAAACTGTGCCTCCAGAGAAATCAGCCACACCTTATAACTTAACACACACTCCCTCTGATTTAGTGAAGAAACCACTAACCACAATTGGTTCTTTTCTGTGTTGTGTGTGTGTGTTTTTTTAGAGGATATATGCTTTGGTCACCTTCCTAGCAAATGACTTTCAATCAACTGTACATGGATAGTGATTTTGAAATCATGAAACAAGCAATTCTTTATAAACCCATATCTGTCCAGGGCACAGGTGTTCTTTACTTTATATATCATTTTGAGTTGTTATCCATTGATGGGACTGATACACTTACTACATTTCTCTGTTTTTCAGAATATTATGAAAACCCTTTTGAAAAATTTTAGTTAAAAAAATTCATTAGAGATATCTATAGGTTCTTAAAGTAATTCACTAGTGAAGTAAAGCCTGTTTTCTTAATGTTTATTTAGAGAGTGGTTCAAATGAAAATGGAGCATGGGATTTAGGAATGAAAATCTGAAAAATAATTTAAAAGTTTTTGTAATTTTTGGAGCTACAAAATTTGGAATCTCTATCCTTGGCTCTGTCCCTCTCATTTGAAAGTTATGAGGCTAGGGAATTTATGAAAGACAAACTTGGTCGTACTGAAAATGAAATGGATGAGAATCCTAGTGTTTAGACCAGCAGTGGTCTAGGATTATGATGCAAGCCACATAAGCAGTTTTAAATTTTGAAGCAGCCACTATCCAAAAATAAAAAGAAATGGGTGAAATTGGCTTTAATAATGTATTTTATTTAACCCAATATAACAAAAGCAATCCTATCTATGTATAGTGAATATAAAAAATTATGCAATCAATATAAAATTTATTAAATGTCAAAATTACATTCCTTTTTTCCAACTGAGTCTTTAAAAGCTAGTGTGTCTTTTTGCACTTACAGCATCTCTCAATTGGGACTACCTGCATTTCAGGTGCTCAGTGTCCATATGTGGCTAGTGGCTACCATAGTGGCATAGGTCTAGACAGCAGCCCTGTTTTCTTTCCACCACTCTAGTGAAATAACTTTTAAAGGGTTTGCTTGGATTTTTTAAGGTCCCTTATTTTGGTTAATTTGGGAGAAATGGTGATTCTGATATATAAGTGAAAAAGTAACTGAAACCTTGAAATAACTAGTCTTTGACAGAAGCACATTTGTGCAGTGATCATCTTTCTGATTAATATTTTTGGTTTCTTGGTAATGCTCAGTAATACTTCTAACAAGTAAATATTTTCAAGTTATTTGTTGAATTTCTCCCTTCCTCACTTTACCCCCGTGAAGATATCCTCTCTCAGATTTGCTAACCACAGACACATTACAGACAGTGTTGTGGGAGAAGATAATGTCTCCCTCCGTTTCTCCTTTTGGAGTTTTAAAGCAATAGCCTGGTGCTGCCCTAGGTTGAGGCTGTCCACCATCTGTGTAAGGAATTCGCAATCCCAGACAAAAGAAATTGGCAAAGTCTTCCCTCTGTCTGTTCTCCAGATCCTCAAGATAGCCATAAAACACCTGGAAAAAATCAGCAGGTGATGGCAAGGGAAAAAGAATGATCAGTCACAGGCATTGTTGAATCCTTTGAACATTACTTATGGCCTGGACATTGCTGTCACCAGGCACAGTTTGATCTTGGGCGAGTTTTCTGGAAGAGCTTTATTCCCTGGCGCTGTGACAACAGCAGAACTAGATAACACCATGGAGAGAGGAAAGAAGAAAGCTGAGGCTTCCCTGCCTTAAGGTATAGCACTACCAAGTGCTGTCACCTTCTTGAATGTAAGAACATCCTACAGGAATAAGTCCTATCACCACAGGCCTAAAGCATGCTCTTTAGATCAGAGTTCTCACTGTTAACCTGAGCATTTAGCTTTTTTGCTAGAGGAGTTAAAATATATTTTTCCATCTATGTGTAATAATTAGAATGTAGGTACTTGGTTGGCATTGTTTATGTTCTATGCCTTTAATGTACTTTAAAATCTATTTTCTGAGCTCAGACAAAAATGGAGAATTGGCCTTATGCCCTTCATAGATTTGTAAAAGCCTTTTGTTGTGGTAACTGTACGTATCCACACATGTGCATCTCTACACAACTTGTGTCCTTAGGACTCCTCTGTATGTAATACTAAGACCCTCAAAAATGTCACCTAACTTCGTCTTTCCAAATACTTATTTTGAGTCACATGGTGCTTCCATTTTCTGTTTTGACGATGTATCCACAAAATTCAGTAGACGCCAAGACATCATTTGTGCTATGTGACTTTTCTGTGAAGTTATTTTGTAGTAGCAGAATTTCATATTATGGATTCTGGTAGGGAGATGACACATTTTAATGAACCAGGAATTTTGCCATAAATAAAAGGTACATTTGCCAGTAGAAGCTCTGAGCAAAGTCCTTTAGCTGTTACCTCTTTTTCAGTGAAAGTTTAATACAGTAGTATTAAGAGTTGTTTGCTGCTGCCTGTTTTAAGGGTCATATTTTAGCTATAATCTTTATTTCCAATGAGAGGGCTAAACCAAAGCAGAATCTGTACTATTTAATTTAGAACCATCCTCTCTCCCATTGGCTCTGTCTACAAATGTAACCCTTTTTCATATAAATGGCGTCAAGCTTCATTGAATTTAGCTCTGTCTTGTTTAGTACATTAAGGCTGTGTTCTGTCATTCATTACATGAGAATTAGTTGTCTATTACAGGGTGGGGGTTTTTGTTTGCAAGCCTGATCTTCATGAAAAGACCACACGTGGCTTATTTCCTATGTTCACTCAATACTGGACTCATTTATTTGTGACTTGTACACTACTGAAAGTCATACAAAATGCTGATTCTCCATTTGGTGCCCCACCTTATTTAAGGCAAGAAAACCTAAGAGAGAAGAACACTTATCACCTTCCTTTTTGAAAATTCCCCTCCCCCTATGCCCTTTTATCACATTTTTTAAGGATCTTATACCACTTCCTTAGAGTGTGTTACAGAAAGTGTTAATATCTTGGTGCAGCAGTAATAATAATCCTTTTACTCAGAGTAATCATGTGCTAATCCGCTGGTAAGTCAAAAGTATTAGATCATTTGAAATTCATTGTGTCAGCTCAGTTGAAATAACTAGTATGGTGCTATAAACATTTAGAGAAAGGGAGTCTTTGAACCCAAATAATAATGTCAAATAGTTTGTTAGTGTTACATGTTCATGTTTAAGGGTTTCATAAGCTCAACCCATGGGCAAAAGCATTTCAGTTTACATCAGTGTGTAATATATTATTTTAACTGAAGGTTTATTTTTATTTTGTTATTTGGGGAAAGTTTCTTTTCCTCTGGCACTTATGGACTAGGTTTTTAATGTTACAGTTTTCACTCTTCAATCACAGGGAGCCAATGTGCCAGATGGTTTTTTGTTGTTGTTTTATTTGTTGTTTTTAAGGAAAAGTGGTCTTGGTTTTAAAAACATTGTGTTGGAGTTGAATTTTCTCCCTGCTCCTCTGCTTCCTCTCTTGTGCTTCAGACAACCTTTGGTGCTGTACATATTCATTTTTCTGAGAATATTTTTCCCGGGGAGTTTTACTCAATGTTTTCCTTCTTTCCTCCTGACCAGAGCCACTCCTTCCTTTGAATTTTTTGATTCGCTTAAATCCCCCTTCCTCTCCTCATTCTGAGTTCCCAATTGATTGAGACCTCTTATAAGATAAGAATTCTTGTTTTAGTAATCTTTGTGCCTAACACATGTTAGATGTTCCTTGATTTTTTTTAATTGCTTCACTTCTAAAATGCTGGGAAATTTGGTGACTTAATTGAAGTTGTAATGCCATGTCAATAGATGAGCATTTTTGGTGATGAGTCATTCTCATTTCTTCTTTTCTGAAAGTCCATTGAGTTTTAAAATACCACCTTTTTCTTCAGAGTTCCAGGACTATTTAAGCTTGCAGCTGTTGTTCTCTACCGTCAAGAGATCACTCAACTGTTTTTCAAAATGGTGGACTCTAGGAAGCTTTATATTGGAACATCAGAAAGCACCAGCCTAATTAATAGGTTTTCTGAGGTTATATAACTTGACGTAAGTAATTGGAAAACCAAGGATCACGTAGAAAGGATGAATAACTATCCTTTTCCCACCTCATTTTCTTACCCTTTACTTCAACCTGATCTTTGATTTATCATTTTGAAGAATTGGTAGAAGCTTGGAATCCTTGGGTTTATTAAATAATATAATATAAAGTTCTACCTCTCCTTTTTGAGATTGAAATTAACAGGACTTTCTGCTGACTGCATTCTCAAATAAGGAGAAACTGAATCGTTGTGTTGCGACCTGCCACCTTTGTGTCCCACATGGCTTTCTTCCTGGTCAGTAGTCCCACAGACTTTGATGGCGAAAATGTTTGTCTCAAAGAAAGCAGACCACAGGATGTCTTTCTCTCTGCTCTTTGAGATTGGACTGAAATCTTTGTAAAATAGCTGTAGAGCTGAATTTTGGCCATAGAGAAGAGGAGTTGTTAAATGCAAATTGAGCATTTTCAGACATGCCCAGCTTAGAGAAGGAGGCAGCTAGATGGTCTGGTTTAAATCACAGAGACAGTGTATCCAACCAACAACGACTCCACTTGACCTCAGCTGTCTTGGGGTTCACGTGGCAGGGAGGTATTTGGGGTGACAGTCCCCCACCACACTGGCCTTACTGATAGTGTAGCTCTGTACTGGGTGTGGGGTGGGAGATTATTGATTGAATTCCTTTACACTTGTCTAGTTTGGTACATATTTTAGAGTAGTAGCCTTGAAAGTTGCTTTTGATCACTGTAAAATGACATTTGACATTAGAGATTTGTCCTCACTTGGCTTTATGGCAGCATTGCATAGTGGCAGAGTATGGCCGCTGAAGCCAGACTGCTTAGTTTGGATCCTGTTTTTGCCGTTTATACTTTCATTGCAGTACTGGACAGATGACTTAACTCTATCCCATGTTCTTCATCTATTAAATGGTGATAAGAATACCTGTCTCCTAGATAGTTTAAAGAAGTTGTAAGGATTGAATGAATTTTAGTCCCTAGAGGAGTGCCTGAAACATAACAAGCACTGTGTGTATGTTCACGTAATAAAATAAAATAATACTGGGTGCTAAGAACTGATGCTTCAGAGAACCACTAGTGAAACCTAATTTCAGGAACATGACCCTTCATTAAGGTTGAAAGGGTTAGTGATTTTTGTGCCTGACACAAAGACCATACTTATGTGACTTAAATTAAGATCCTCAGAAGCTCCTACAGACAATCTCCTATTTTTTTTTCTTCATCAGTGGTAAAACTTAGAGGATCTGACCCTAAAGGGCTTTGTGGGGATTCCCTTGGGTAAGGATATGGGCTGAGTGGACTCTACTTTGATCTAGAAATAGAACTGCTTTCATAATCCTTTTTATATTCTGCCCTGCTTTCTGTAGATGATGTATTTTTTTCTCAAGCATAACAGAATATATAATAATGACATAGAATGATGTTTTTAAGTTGCATTTTTTAAAACCAAATGATTAACTTTCAGTGTACATCTTGCTAAGAAGATAAATCTTACCATCAACAGGCAACTCTTTGTTTTTAAATCTTTAAATACTTCTAGAAGGTTTTACTTATTAATCCGTAAAACACCCAAGTGTGTTATGCCTTCTTTCTTTTTCTGTATTTCTTATTACAGAATAAGTACCTCATTTTGTTTGTAGTGCCAGGATTTAAATGGACTTGAAGGTAGATCACAAAATTTACATTTATTAGTGATCATCATGATCCCCTATCAATTTTCATATTCTCGGCAGCACTGCATGATGGTGTGAATAGATACTACAAATTTGCCAACAGTGTGATTTAAGCCCTCTTCAAATTAGCCATTGTAACTGGATTTCATATTATCTGTAGCATCTTTTTTAATGATTTCTCAAAGATGTAATAATACTTGCACAAGTGGCAACTAGGACAGAATGGTTCAGATTAGTGGGAAAGAGCATGCTGTGAAATGTGAGAGAGAGCCACTTGAGAAAATTACCACATGTGCCCAGAAGAAGCTTTTCAGCATGGTTATGAAAACATTATTAACTGGTCATGGTCGCCACATTTGCCAGCTTAATTGGAGTTATTGTTATGTAATGAAATTGGACAAATGTGACTGTGGAGCCCATCAGACTTGCTTTTGAATTCCACTTCTGCCATCTTGCAGCCATGAGGCCTTGGTCAAGTTACTTAATCTGTTTGACTCTTAGTTTCTTGATCTGTAAAATGGAGATGATAATGAAATTTAAACCCATTTAAATGTATGCATAGTATAGACAGGAAAGTGAAGCCTAATACCTGTTACATTAGAGATTGAGCAACAATAACTCTAAGATTATGAACTTTATGAATATGTGAGGCCGAATTGTTAACTTGCCTGCAATATTACTTATGAACTGATACACTATTTTTTAATTATGGTAACAATAATGAATTCATCATGATGCAGACTTACTCTTGCAAGTTGTCCTCCTTGTGCTGAGCAGCCAGTGTTGCATGGCTGGGGCACACTGATGTATGAGAAGCTAACGGGCTTGCATGGCATTTTTTAACTCCCTAAATTTAGTTCTCTTTTAGCTCCATAGTGCAGTCAAAGAGATATACACACACACTCAAACTTTGCTTTTAAATGTTGCTTGGAAACTTTTAACTTGGTTTCCTTTTATTTAAAGAAAAGCTATATTTTAAAATGATAGAAATGCCATTTATATTGATTAGGTTGCATTCTTTGGATTTTTCCTTCGGTAATAAACACTTTTCCAGATGGTTTTGTTGGCTTTTTTAAGCAAAAGCAATCACAGTGTACTCAATTTGGTTCAGAAGCATATGTTGATAGACATAGATATAGATATGGATATATGATTGCTTACTTTGTGATAGGCACTGTCAAGGGTTTGGGATGCAGAGATGAGGAAGAGAATGAGAAATGGTCTTTGCCAATAATAAGTTTACAACATTAATATTATTGAAAGGTTTCTAAGTTTTGGCCAATGGCCAACTATTTCTACTAGGATTCAGTGCATTGAAAGCCAGGGTGCCCCCAAAAAGTATTTGTATTTTCCCCTCAAGTTTGTGACAGTCAGATTTAACGTGTTTGGGTTTTGATTCTTAGCATTAGTTTTTGGTATGTTGCAAGGCATTTAATTTGTTTTTGATCCTTGTTCCATTATGTTTGGCTCTGGGTGCACATGAGCCAGGAAACTGGACTGATTTTCATTAGCCTGCTTTTCTTTGGGCACTGTTTTCCATAGGATATTACTCTTCTCCCATTTTTCATTGTTACCTTTTTTTAAATTTTAAGCCAAATGTTGCAGGATGTCATCTGGACAGTTTAAAATATACAGTGTGTCTGGTACCTGAGACAACTCAGAAAATTTTACAGTCTTGCATGATGTGCTTGGATGACAAACATGCTTGTCACTATTACTTCTGGGAAATTTCAGGGAATTGTCACAGTCTGCTCTCCTGGTTACCAAGAATTTGAACAAATCTACCTTTTCATTTAAAGTTGAATTTGGGATTGAATATTCAGGGGTATAGGGAACCCCAAGCCATGGTAAGAGGTCTAGGAGCTTTCCCCTCACTGCCCATTGTCACTTATATGACAGGTAGCGAGGGATACTTCTTGACCAGGTTGGAGCAATTAAAATTCAATGTAATACTTCATTTCCAATTTCTAGAAGAGCTATAGGTGTTGTGTTTGTTATAAACGTCTATTGTGAAGAACCTGAGTAGTAGTAGTTAGATGCTGCACATTCTGCCACCCCCTCTTTGTTTCAAAAATATGTGCATTTGGGGCTACCTTTATGTTTTATTTTCTTGTTTTTTAAATTTAAAATTTGTTAAGTCAACATTGTCTGGGTTACACAAATATAACAGAACCTTTTTATTGTTGTTTGTTGGCCTGCAAGTGACAGAGAGTTTGTAGGTTTCTAATTATTTCTTTAACACACTACTTTCTTTTCCCTTTTGAGCTCTGCATTTAAAATTGGAAAAGTACATTGGATATATTCTTACTTAAACAGGTACAGTTGATGCACTGCTCTTCTAATTATATTAGCCATATGCTTGGAAATGTTCAATATTACCCACATTTCACATATTAAAAGTAAAACTTGCCTGCTATCTTTTATTTTGATCCCATTTATTTTTCAGACCACCTTTCTAACTTTATGTTCCTAGGCATTCTCTTTTCTAAAACTCACATGTTCTTTGAAGAAGTCCTGTGCCACCTTACCTCCATCCCATTGGCAGTACTCGTCCATCTTCTCGGATGATCTTCTTTCCCCACGTTGGCTTGTTGAACTCAGGTAAATTGCTTTTTCCATAGTGTTAACGGCCCAGCACTGTGCTAGGTGCCGAGGGATGCCAAGTAAAACAAGACATGGTTCCTAACCTTGATGACCTTAGAGTCTAGTGCTCTTGAAAGCCTATCCATCTTCTAAGCCACTTTCTTCACTAAGCCTTTTCTCATTACCTCAAAAGAAGAACTCCCTCTCCTCTGAACCCTAAAGCATTTTGTTTATGCCTCTCTTGTCACATTGATCACATTCCACTTTATACTATTGTTATTTGTGGTCAGATTTATCTCCTTACCTAGTTGTAAATTCCTCAAGGACATATTTATGTTTACCATTCAGAGTTTAGAACTCTGCTTTCCACATAGTAGGTGTTTGAAAAATATTTATTGAATTGAAGGGATCAGAAGAATAGAAATTCTTATAAGAATCGGTGAGTGTATACCATGATATTTTAGTATTTTGTATTTATTCAGCACAGTTGAGGTAACTTAATTTTAAAATCCTCGTCTGTTTATAAGGGAGAGCAATAGAAATATAAATGCCTTGTTCTGTAAGTTTG
The DNA here is from genome assembly GCA_029593785.1 of Cabassous unicinctus. NCBI lineage: Eukaryota > Metazoa > Chordata > Mammalia > Cingulata > Chlamyphoridae > Cabassous > Cabassous unicinctus. Next base: position 20,787 of record JAQZBX010036050.1, read on the forward strand.
ATGTGAGAAAGGTGGCTGGGGAAGAGGTGGGAGAGCAGAGGACTGTTTAATGTGTACAGTATTGTATCACAAGGCAGATACTTAATTTCAGGAAACAGCTTAATGAATATGAACACTTGGAAAATTAGTTGCCCATTCCATTAATTGTTTATTTATGAATGAAAGGGACTAGTCAGGCTGGACTAGTGCTTGGTTTCTGGAAATTGGTATACTAAACTATCTCCAGATGTGGGGAGAGAGAATGACAGCTACATTTTATTGTGTATAACACTTTGTTGCACAATTCAGAATTTGAGCTTGGATCTTTTTTCTTTTGTTTTCTAGCATTTCATTTTTATTTTGGTGTTAGAGCCCTATTCTCTTTTCTACCTCCTACCAATTAACAATTAACATAATTAAAAGGAAATCCTTGATACTGTTCTCTTGTTGAAGTTCTGTGGTCTAGTTAGAAGAAAGAGGTGAGGTTATTTTAGTAAGGAGAAATAATTTTTCTTCCTTGAGTTATTTATTTCATTGGGAACTATTTATTTGGCAAATTCATATGAAAAACAATTTTGAAAACAGATATTTAGTTAAATTGACACATTATTTCTTTACTCTGCAAATAGAACACTTAAAAATGAACTTAATTGTTATTTCAAAGAATTTGATATGCATGTTTAATGAAATTTGTGTAACACAACTATAAGATGCTGCTCTTGCAACTTATTATCCAGTGGCTTAATGCTAGCAAACTGTACATTTCTTCCCGTAGTTACCAGAGAAGGAAGTGAGACGATTTTTTCTTTTGGCTTGAAATTGTTTTGGTCTTTATGCAATCATTTAAACAATAATTCGGCATTACTTGATTGCTTTATTAGACTCACCTTCTCCACAATAAGTACCCCCAATCCCCTTCTTAGAAGCCTCTTGGGAATTTGGCCTTTGATTGATAACCAGCTACAAATAAGGGTAGATTTGTTTCCAGGTGGGATTTTTGCATGTCATTTAAAAATGACACTTGTGCTGCAGTTTACTTTACAGTTATTTTCCAGGTAATGCAAAATACTAAAAAAATCTTTTTGGTCCCATAGGAAAAAGTATCCAATGAGCCTTACCTTTCACCTGCAGGTTGTAGAGGAAACTCTGGCTGGACACTTCAGTGACTAATTTAAAGTATCTGGCAGGGCGATTGATAGTGCCTTTCCTTTGTGTTGTGACAAATACATTTCAACTGCAGTTTATTAACATAATTCAGCACAACCACAGACATGTTGTACACATTAGAGCATAGAATTAGAACCATTTTTGCATGGAACGGTCTTCTTTTGCCTATACTTTTTTATTTATTTTTTTGACAAGGATCTGGATAATTGCTTCAACAAATGAACTGCTGTGTTCAGTCTGTTTCTATAATTTCATAAATTGTTTTCATGCTAAAACCAAGCAGGCTTTCACTAAGTTAATATAAAGAACCACAGTGTAATTACAGGAGCTATATTAATAAAAAGTATGACACAAATGGAAGCCTAAATGACAGCTACTTTCTTCTTGCTTTATCACAACAAATTAAATATCCCTTTCAAGGACCAGTTAGTAACAGAGTCTGCAATATATGCCTCATCTTGAGAATGGGCACATTCTTGCAACTAGTCATTTTCAGTATGTGCATACAATTATGCCTTGGAAAAGACTCCAAGCATTTAGCATCTTCTAAATTTTGGTGCTTGTGAAATATGAGGCAAGGAAAGGTACAATACTTTGGAATAGAATGCAAGTTATACTCACCACAGAGTAGATGACTGTTTAAACATGGATAGAAACATTTTTTTCTGGTCTATATCCTATTCTCTTCAGTGGCCCATTTAAATTCTGTTGGGTGAGCTAATCAGAGATTCCTGTCTCTGTTTCATTTCACAGACCCATATAACCCTGATAAATTAAAATCATTTGAGTATCTTGTCAATTTCTCACAGGACTCTTGCCCTTTATAACTCTTATATCTGTGGTGTACTTTCTTCCTGTACATAAATTGTTGGGAACCTCAGATTCCTTCTGGGGCTATTTAGGAAAAATGTTACTCATTGGCCATTCTTTTCAAGTTTTAGTGAATCTAATTACAGTGGTGCATCTGGCAGGCATGAAAACCATTAGATGAGCAAAGAGGGCTCCCAAATGCCACTCCATGAGTGTAATTTAAAATGCATCGGATTCAGCATATCCTTCTTCAGTTGCATTATTAGGTACATTCCCTTGTACTGTAATCCTTCTAGTTGTGTTTACATGGTGTGCTGAATCCTTTGCCACCCTTTACCCTTTCCTTACCACTGCACTGTGTGATATCTGTATTATGTTGCTAGGTCTTTCAGAACCTGTGGTTCTATGTATTATGTTTACCCACAATATGTATGTCATAGAATTGATTTGGTATTCAGGGATAAAACAGAGCTAACCTATATTCTTAAGAGCCTGTAATGGCCAGACAAAAGAGAACTTAAACAACTGAATGGGAAGCAGAGAATAATAACAGCAAAGCAAAACCAAACCTATTTTTCCACCCCTCCATTCCTTGGAGGTTGGGAACAGAGAGTCCTCGGAAACCAGGGGAAAGCTTAGACTAGAAGGAAGGGAAGGTCAAGGAATCAAGAGGGAATGGAGAGGTAGAGGGAAAGAGGGAAGACTGCTCTGAAGAAGAAAAAGGAATACTGATCTTCCTGTAAGTCCTACACAAAAAGTCTTTGTCAAGATTAGGTTGAATTAAGACCCAGAGTAGAAATATGCTGGATGGTGAAAATTTCATAAAGTATATTCCCTGGTTAGAAGTCTGCAGTCAGGGTACCTGAGTAGTTCATAGCTAAGTGCTTAATACTTTCACTACCTGTATTAGTCAGGGTTCTCTAGGGAAACAGAATCAATAGGAGATATCTGTCAATAGTATGAGATTTTATAAGAATCTCTCACATGACCATGGGGATGCACGAATCCAGGTTCTGCAGGCAGGCTGCAAACCAGGGGCTCCAATCAAAGTCTAATGAAGGTCCTTGATGAGTTTCCAGGAGACTTTGGCTGTCCAAAGATGAGCTGGGAAATTCTCTCTGAATGCTTTTCCCCTTTTAAGGCATTCAACTGATTGGATAAAGCATCACTCATTGCTGACGGCAATCTCCCTGGTTGATACAGATGTAATCAGCCACATATGCAGTGAATTGACTAATGACTAAATCCCATAAATGTCCTTGTATTACAATTAGCCCAGTGCTTGCTTGACCAAACAGCTGGGCACGATTACCTGGCCAAGTTAGCACATTAACCTAACCATCACACTATCTGTAACATAAAAGGAGAAATAAGAGATATTTTCCCATTTCTCTGTAGATGTAAGATTAAAGTACAGTCTTTTTCTTAGCGAAGTGTGCATAGTTTAGGCATCAATTTTCTTTCCTCATATTTGGTTTGTCTTCTAGTTGAGCTCCAAATTTTTGTCCTAGAGCATCTCAAGTTTACTTTCACTGTTGGATATTTGGGCTGCTGCCTCAATTCACCTCCTTGGGGAAGCTGTCTTCC
>JAQZBX010036051.1:0-24331 GCA_029593785.1 Cabassous unicinctus
TAGGCCTTTTTTCGAGGCACTGACAAGGAGGTTGCTATAGTCTGCAATATCTCTACTTGTTTGAAAATTCTTCCTTATGTTGAGCTGAAATGTGCCTTTTGGACAATTTTCACCCACTAGTTCTGGTTCTGCCTTTTGAAACAATATGAAAATATTGAATTCCCTTTTCTGGAGAGGTTATAGTTATTTGATGATAAGTCTCCCTTGAGTCTTTTCTTTCCATCTAAATAATTTGGTTTACTTACCTGTTCCTCAGAGGGCATCCTGGTTTTCCTCAGTTTGTCATTGTCCTATTCTGTGAGATTTCCAGAGCCGAGCATTTTATTCCGCAGGGGATCTCAGTAGCAGAGGTAGTACAGCTATCACCTCTTGCCTTGTACCTCATTTCTTTAATGTAACTCAATATACTTTTAAAGAACTATACTTGCATTTTTTGTTATTATTTAAAAATAAAGAAAAGGAGAAATGATAATGCAATCAATTCTCTGTACTTATCTTTCAGAATTAATGAATTTATCATTTTTGTCATATTTTCTTCATGTTTTCTAAAGAAATAAAACAATTAGAGATAAATATTCCCCTGTTCAGTCCTATATCCATCAACTTTCCCTAGGTTATTCAGTGGGAACAGAAACTCCAAAATCTCAGGGCTTTCAAGGACATAACTTTATTTCTTACTCATGATAAATAAAAATATTCACCGATACTTTGCAATTCTAACAGTTTTTGCTTTTATTTATATTTTCAAGCTATGTTATTAAACACATAACTGCTATATCTTCATGTTGGATTGTTTTATTTTTCATGTAGTGTTCCTTTTCATCACTTTTCATAGTTTTTTGCTTAAATTTTATTTTGTTTGATATTAATTTTAATGCATCAGCTTTCTTTTGGTATGTTAACTGACTAATCTTCATCCATTTCCTTCATTTTCTTCCTTTCTTTGTGGGTTTATTGTCCATGTTTCTCTTGTAAAGATCTTGGTCTTGGGTTATAAACTAAATCCAAGCTGAAAGTTGCTTTATTAAAATTATGAATTTAATTCGTAATTTTAAATTTATAGTTCTTATGAATAATGACATAGTAATAACGATTTCTAATGCCTCATTTTCTGCAAGTGTATTTTAACCATACTACTGTAGTCATTTTTGCTTATTTTTTATTTTTGCTGCCATAGTTAAAAAAATTTTTTTTCTTTACTTTCTTAAAATCTGCAAGTTGAATTTCTACCTTATAAGATAACCTTTATATTTTAACATATTTAATTTTGCTTAAAAATTTAAAGTTTTTCATTCCCTCTGTCAAGCATATTTCTGAACCACAGACTATAGCCTGACATACCTACCAAATATGTTTCCCCATCCTATCTTCTTTATTATTATTTATAAATTGCTCTATATTTTTAATGCAAAATTTACTTTTTAAATGATTAGTTTTCATCTAATAGTTAGTTGGATATACTAATACACTTTACCAAGTCATACACTCACCATGGTTTCTTCTATCTCATTTCTTCCCTCTATGTCCATTTTTCTTCTTGTTAAAGAACACTATTTCGTAAGTCTTTCAACAAGTTTGTAAGTAGCAAATCATCTTGGACTTTGCATGCTTGAAGATGTTTTTATCTGTTCCTCACATTAAAAATCGTTTAGCTGGGAAGAGAACGTTAGCGTGAAAGTTTTCTCCCCTTGTAGTCTTCACTCCATTTTCCTTACACATCTAGTTTTGACTCATGACAATTCTGCTGCCAATCCAATCGTTTTTATTCAGAAGGCATCCTGTCTTTTCTTTCTGGTAAGTTTTATTATTTTATCCTTACCATTAATTTTCTGAAGTTTCATTTGCATGTATTTTGTCATGAATTTATTTTATTTTTTAATGCTCAAAGTCTGGTGGCTGCTTTCAGTCTGAAGATAGCGATCTTCAATTCTGGAAAAAAAAATGCTTTTATCATTTCACATATTGGTTCTTTCAAAAGATGATTTGATCAAGCTTACTTTCATTTTTCAAATCTCCTATATCTTCTGTTCTTTTAATGTAGGTCTGTTTTATTTCTCAATTTTAGGTAGACAGGTATTAAACTTTACCTTGTGATTGTGAACAGACCCCAGACTTGAATTAGCACTTTAAACAGTGGCTCCGGGCTACTGTTCACAGCAGTCACAGAGCCAATGGGTGACTTGGCTCAGGACCTGATTGCCCAGCCCTTTCACACCTGAGATATGAATTTTCATTTAAATTACAGCTATGGTCAGTATTTGCAACCTTTTCTCCTTTTCTTTTAAGAGTGGAGCAGCCTGACTGCAGGACCCAGGAGCAAACATGAACCTTGTCTCTAGTCCTTCATTTCATGTCCGTCAATTTTTGGTACCTATTTCTGTGTAGTTTCCTTTTCATGTATCTGAACTGAGAGTCCAGCAGATTAATGGCTTTATAACCCTCTTTATTGCTCTATTTTCCCTTCTTTTTCTTTCTAGACTGTGGGCATATTTCTTTTAATTTTGAATGTGGGTAAGTCTTTAAAATTATTTTAAAATATTTTGTTTATGGAGCAGGGGCATCTCATTTTAAAGATTGAACTCAGTGCCATCTTGAAAACAAGTACAACTTTATTTTTATTTATGTTTTTTAGGAGCCATGTCATGCCTCTGGCTTTTGCTGTGTTCATGGTTGAGAGAAATCCCTAGATCGTTCATAAATTAAATGCTGTCAACACCAAATTTCTTTTAATCGTGCAGTTGTCTGATTATTTTGGACCTAAATGTACTTTATTACATTTGTCCTTGTTCCAGCTTAATATTGCGTTTGGAAATCCAGACTGTGACATTTGATTTATTACTGGACCCTCCCAGTGCTGAGAACTATAGACTCTATGTCTTCATAACGTTTACTCAAAACTTTGGCAAGGACAGGGTCAAACACACAGCCCTATTATAGGTCCTCTAGAGTTTGCTTTCTTGTTCAACATCAGTCAGATAATCAGCACTATTTGAGTGCCATTTTTATCTAGCTATGAATTGATCCAGCAGTGGAGATTTGCTAAATGAGTGTGGGTTTTGGAGGCAGAGAGAGTATTTTCTCTAAGTGTATGGGTTTCAGTCTTGGCTGTGTCACTCACTAAGCATTTGATCTGAAACCAATTGCATAATCTTCCTCAGTCTCAGATTTCCTCACCTACAAAAGGAAAATTGTACAGCAGAAGCTTGTGAGAACTAAATGAAGTAATAGATAAGACACCTAGCACATAGTAGTTGCAAAAAAAAAATGCACCCCCTTTACCTTCCCCTAATCATATTATCAGCTTCGTCATACTTCCTCATCCTGTCTCTGTGTCTTTACTTGGTCAAGGCCTTATGTGAAAGCAAGATTTTCTATGTATATGGTGTTACCTTGATCTACTAATCTTTTAATTTCTAATGACCGGTCAGGTCATGCCTTCAATCCACACGAAGGGAAGAGAATTAGCCAATTGATGCAGGGAAAGCTGTGTTGCAATGTGGCTGGAGCCTGGAGCGAGTGGTGCGAGATGAGTCTGGAAAGGGAAGCTGGTGCCCAATACCGAAGGAAGGACCGCTTACACCATGTTAAGAAGTTGAAACTGCCCTTTATTTTATTTTAATATATTTTTTATTTATTTTTAGAAGATACTTAGATTACATAAAATGCCACATAAAAAAACATAAGGGAGAAACTACCCTTTAAAAGATCAGTTAGACATTTTTAAAAGGGGAGTGATGAAGCATGATTAGGTTGATGCCAGCAGGGGAGTTGGACAGGGGTGAGAAATGGGAGAGTGACTACTTCTAGGAAAGCTCATGAGGTTCTGAATTAAGGCTAGTGGGGATAGAGAAAAGGGTCCAAAAGTAGCAACTCAGGACGTACTTTCCTAGGTTAGAACCCATAGGACTTGGTGACCAAGTAAGTGTGTGTTGAGTGTGTGTGTGTGGGGCAACGGTAAGGGCAGGGGGATGAGGAGCAAAAATGAGTCAAGAATGAATCTGACCCAACAAAGGGAGACAAGCAGACACAGAAAAACACACAGCAAATGGACACAGCGAGCACAAGCATCGGGGGGGATAAATAAATAAATAAATAAATAAATAAAATCTTAAAAAGAATGAATCTGAGAATTCTAGTTTGAGAAATTTGATGATAAGGCAATAATTTTCCAGGTGTGGTCCCTGGACTAGCGGCAACAGAAATACCTGTGAACTTGGTAAGAAATGCAAATTCTTGTTAGACATTCACATTTCTTGTGAGACGTTTTAAAATTTGGAGAAGTTCAACCATAGAATCAGAGACTCAGAATTTTAGGGGTGGAAGTCAGCAGGTGATTTTTACAAGCCCTCCAGGTGATTCTGATACGTGTTCAAGTTTGAGACTCACTGAGATGAAAAATATGATGGAAGAAAGGTTTGGGTGAAAAATAATGAGTTTGATTTTGTATATTTTGGATTTTGAGATGTCTGTGAAGCATCTAGGTGATCAAGTCTAGCATGTAGTTATTATAGAGCAGGTGATTAAAGGAAATATCAAAGTTTAAGATATAAATTTCCTAGACCCAAGATGATAGGTATTACGTATTGGTTCATTTTGCTGGGATTTCTAATAATTTTCTTTTCTCAACTCAAATAATGTATGATAATCAGTTAGGTAAAGAATTTTGATAACTTGAAAAGTTCCTTAGGTTGTACTGCAGTTAAAAAAGATATTAAAGAAGAGAATATAAAGCTCTTATTTTCCAGGCATAAAGTGATGGAGTCAAATAATATTTGAATTTCCAACCTGAAAAAAATAAGTGAAATTGAACTTTAAAAACTACCTCTTGAGCAAACAGAGGATATTTCTTCCTGACATTTCAGAAGGATATTTACACCCTGATGCCATTACACATTGTAATTCTGCAATTGCACATTATAATTGCACATTCTAATTACATGATCACATGTTATGCTAATTATATAATTAGACGTAATTATAGCAATTGTGCAAATACATAGTATCAGAGTCAAAATGAATCAAATTAAAAAATGAATATACATGAGAATTATGAAATTTGTAAGAAAACTTTCAAAAAATTTTAAGCAGCTAATGGTCATTTCCAATGACTTTACTGATACGAACAGAAACCAACTATCTCTAATATTTATTACTGATTATATCAACCTCTAAAATATTGCTAAAATTTGATAAAAATTAATGGAAATTGCACAATTTAGAAGAGGGAGAATGAAAAGTAGAGGGAAAAAGAGAAGCAATTGTAAAAGTAAACAGAATTTTAAACAGAGCTGAAACAGTTCCTTTCTCTCCTTGTTCATTTTTTCCCTTCTGCTCTGACAGCCATCAAGATTTTAATCATATCTGAATTCCTGGGCTTTTGTCATTTAACTGCCAACTTTAAGATTCTGTGAATGGGACAATTCACTCTAATTACTATTCTCTTGAACTTCCTCTGGATTGCAAATCTTTAGATAAGATCTCAAAACGTTGGAATGTTGATTTTCAATAGTTTCAACTGATCTTGATCCTGAGAAAATAGGAGTTTGCTAATAGTCATTCACTTAATGTGGCGATTTGATGGCTTTTGCTTATTTTTTAAGCCCAGAGTCTTAACTGAGAAAAAAGTATAGAGGCTCCCCCACCCTGCTTCCAACTGTGGGTTGTGATTCCTCTGTTAGCAAATGACTTGTGAAGGAGGGCAGGTCCACCTTTAGCGTTTATTTTCCCAGCAGCTAGCTACATAGCATAAAGATGGAAACGTCATTTTTCAAAAATGTACTTTTAATTGCATGTTCTCCTGGAGATTCACCAAAATGGCTGGTTTAATTTCCCAAGGGAGCCTATTTCCACCCTTCATAGAATATGGAGACTGTCTCCTGGTTGACGACAGCGTAGATTTATTTTCTTTCCTTTTGGTGTGCAGTAGTAGCCTTGCACTAGCAGTCGCTGCCTAGAAAATGAACAGACCAAACCCCTCCTATGTCTTATCCTGTCCTCATTAGGTTACCCAGAATATCTCCTGCCTTCTGTCTTAGCCCCTCATTTGTCCTAAGTAGATGACACATTCCTGTAGCTATCAGTATGGAAATGGAACCAGCATTCTCTCTGCAGGCAGATCATTATGCTGCTACAACACTTTGCTTTCCAGCTTGCTTTTGAGTGTCTACAAGCATGAGACTGTCAATCCTAGCCTTTATTGCCATCAGAGGTGACTGAAGCCCGTGCATGTAACCTTATTTTCTTGTGTACAACACAGATGGCGTAGAAGTGTACACCCTCAAGCCTCCCCCTCCCTGAGTGAGGTGCATCACAAGGTCACATGCTAGCTTGTGATAAATGGCGCTCTTACTGGAAATAGAATGTCAGGCTGCATTTCAATTTCCCCCAAATGTGGACAATGCTGCTCTCTGTGCATTTGCTAATTCTGTATCTGGGTGCTATCATCATTATAATTTTGATTACCAAGATATCCAATCACAGGATTGTCACATGCCTGAGGGATTTCCTGGTCTCAAAGATTTTATACATACATGGTGTCATATTCATTTTCTTCCTGTAATTCAGGATGATTACACCTACCTTGTTAAAAACAAATGCTGAAAGAGAATGTTGTGAAACCTCAATGAACTGGGAGCCAACTTTTGATTATTTGGAATTTTTGCTGCATGTGAATTAAAATATTTTAGAGCAGAAGAAGCCTTAGAGATTATATATTACAAACCCTACATTTGAAAGATGAGGAGTCTGCATCTTCGAAAGATTCAGTGATTGTCCAAAGTCACATAGCCAGCAGGTAGTAGAGCTAGAATCCTTGTCTTCTGTCTCCACTGTCCTCCAGCCTTTCTGGCTCTCAGTCATTTTCATTCATTCATTCACTTGTTAGTGGAAGCTCTGGGCTCTGGGCTTCTAAGTTCTTGGTTTTGTCACATAAAAGAATTTAAGCACACGCCATAGGTAGGCATGGGAGTAAAGAGTTTATTAAGAAACAAGAAAACTAGAAATAATTACACAACCTGAGACATGGGTTGCGGGCGTGCTACAGGGTAAGACGCATATGTGGGGCCCCAGGTTAGGCCTTTTTAAAGCCTTTCCTCCTCCTGCTTCCTAATATTGGGGAGGGGCCCCAGCTGTTTGCTGTTCTGATTGGTTGCCTTATGATCCCTACCTGTTAGCTCTCAGGGGACTGATGGGAGCCTGCTTGGCATTATCTGGGACTTTACTTTGACCCTGGAGGAGTTCCAAATGGGACCTCATGGCCAGGGTCTCAGTGGGGTCTTTCTGGCTTTGTTCTTGGTAGATTTCCCTCAGGGGGTTTCTGGGAGGGGTTTCATGGCCATGTCCTCTGCTGGGTTAAAATAAATAGTAACATGCCCAGAAAGTCACCTCCTCTTTTGTAACTCTAAAGTGCTCTCCTCTGTGCAGTCATCCACAGTCCCCAAAACTACCAAACTCTCCTTGAGAATAGGTGTAACATGGTCAGTCAGGTTAGCATAGGGAAAAGAGGGAAGACGAGGCCTCTGCAAGGTCTCAGTTGTGACTCATCTTCCCTGTTTTCCATATGCTAACCTGCCTGGGACTCACTGGTTCACTTATACATTATCTGTTAAATATCTCTTACTCTTCCAGGAGAAGAGCATACTTTGCAGAGGAGGGGTCTGATATTACATGTTATATACACTGAGAGTGAGTGTCGAAGAGAACACAGAAGGGCCCCAAATCCTGATCCCCTAAGAAGGGACCGAGAAAGCCTCTTGGAAGTCCTGACTGTCCTTCTGAGTCTTGAGGGATGGGCAGTATTTAGTTAGGATGGATGGGGTAAGAAGGAAGGGCTCTCCAGACAAAGGGATCATCATCTGCGAGGGAAAAAGAATGTTAGAGACTCTACCGGACCCATGCAAATTCATTGTGGATGGGTTCATCGTGGATGTCTTGATTGCTCAGAACAAGGCTTCCTTCAACCTCTGCATATCTATTCAACAGTGCAAGGATACAACCTCATTTCCTGCAAGATTTTGCTCAGATGTCATCTCCCCATTAAGTCTTAACCTGACCACCTTTTCAGAATTTAAACACACCACATCCTGTTTTCCCTTACCCTGCTCCATTTATTTCATATAATTTTCAACTTCTGACATATAAAATCTAACTTTATTTTGAAATTTAATGTCTGTCTTCCATGCTCCGCTTCCCTTCCACACACTCATCACCCCCTTACCTCTCCTGTCAGTAGAACATAAGCTCGACGAGGAAGGGAATTTTGTTTTATTCATTATTGTTTCTCTGGTTCCTAGAAGAGCTGATGCATGGTATTGACTGAAAGCAATTATTTGTTGAATGAATTAATGGAACTTCTACCCTCCCTTATTCCAAATACATCTATTCCATTTGCTTTTTATTTTTATTTTTACCTCTTTCCAGGATATATGCCCGTTTCCATTCAAACTCTACTCCTCTTCAAGGCTGAACTCTCCCTTATCTTTTCTCCATCAAGATGTTACTCCATCAATAAGTTTCTCCTCTGCATCTCCAGCTTCTCACTTTACACTACAACCTGCTCTTCTTCAACTTCTGAACATGCCTAAATCTGTTCATAAAACAAACAAATACAACTCTTCCTTTGACATCAATGACATGTTAACTTATTGTCATTTTTTTTTCCATTCTAGCCAAGCTTCATGAAAGGGCAATCTACTCATGCCCTCCTGACCACTTTAAATCCCTATTACTCCTTACCCAGGACACGCTCTATTTTCTGCTATAAAGCGCTTTGTCACCAATGGCCTTATTATAGTGAAATCTCGTGGACATTTTTCTGTTGTAAGCATATTTGACCTCTCTGAACTATCTGACAGAATTATTTTCTCCGTCTCAAGATACTTCCTTCTTCTTAGCCTCCCTTTCTCTCTCTCTTCCTACTGCTCTGGGCTCCTTTTGGGGACTTTATTTTTCCCCCTCTCTTGACCACTTAAAATGTTGGTTTCCCCCAACATTAAGGAGAGAAGTTGGAGTGATACATTGTCAACAGCAAGTCTGAATTTCCATTTTTTTTTTTTTTAAAGAAAGGTTTTCTATTAAAATGAACTAGAACATTAAGTGAACAGATTTTCCCCATCTCCCCAACATTGCGAATAGTTTTCATGAATAGGAATGGACTAACACCTTCATGTAAAATGTAAAAGGGAGGCATCCATCCAGGTATTTCATGGGATTAGGCAGGGGCCACATTCGTAATAGTCTTTTCATTTCTCAATTGAATGTGTGTTTTATAAATTAATCTGGTTGTGTGGGTAAGAAGCAGAAAGGTAGAGAATAGTGGTTACTGGTACAATAACTGAAGAAAGGAATAATATTTTTCCTAAGACTTCAAAGGATAGAAAAATATATGAATCCTCAAGGATGGTGTCTGGAGAAAGACTGAGACCCAGAAAAATGAATATTCAGGGCTTCTCATATAAGAGCAAGAAATGGATGATATCTGCCCCCTTGATTCCTAAATATTGCTAGGTATAGGAGGTAGACAGTGGCTAGTAGTCATCATATAACCTGAGCACAAACTTTAGTTAGAAGACCAGGGAAAAATATATCGGGAAAATAGAGTGGGTGAAGTATTTGTCATCCTGGAAGTAACATTGGGGTGCAGGAGATGTGGGTGCTAGTCCAGGCTCTGCCACTATTTGATTTAGGTTTTATGGAATTCTTTATCCTTTCAGAGGTTTTGCTTCCTCATTTGTAAAATATGGCAGTTGGGATAGAGTCTCCGATTCCATCTCAATTTTCACTTTATGATTTTGTGAGTAACTCCTCACAAACTTCTCCTAAGCTACAAAGGCAAGGTTCACTCATGACAGGTTAGAAAACAAAGTTAACTGGAAATTAGAAAAATTGTGAGTTCTTATGTCATGACTTGGCTTTGAGATCTCACTAACTGACTTAGCCTCAATGTCCTCATCTATAAAATGAGAGCATTGGGCCAGAAATACAATCGTTTAAGGCACTTACTGTTAAAAAAAAACAAACTGATTCTTTGGCTGTGTGTGACCTCTTCAAAACATGGTGTGTGGGGCCACTGACATGTTTTGGACATGTGTGTGGCCTTGATGCAGAAGTGTGCAATCTGCAGAGTTTTCTGGAAAATGGGTGAGAGCAGTCAAAGACACTGAGCTTGTAGCGGGTGCACGTGATTTTGAGTTTTGAGGTGGACTGCTTCCTAAACTCTGTTATGATCACTGTCACCTGAAGATCTTGTTTAAGTGAAAATTCTGCTTTCTCATGTCTGGGGCAGGACCCCAGATTCTGTGTTTCCATCAGGAGATGCTGCTATTACTGTGCCATGGGCCGCATTTGGAGTAATAAGGGTGTAGACAGAACAGAATGTAGTAAATCACTGTGAAGTTTATGTGGAACATCGGTGAGCTTGACGATCTGAGTGACGGATACTTTAGGTGGCACAGGTGCCATTGTCATATGTACCGAGCTTAGTGCTAAAGCTAAAAATAAAATTGTCCATTTCCTGTTTAACTTTTCCCTACGTGAAGTAGCTTCTATGATTCTCTTTTCTCCTTAGTAGCTTCTTTCACTGTGAATCCTCAGTTGCTTTTCCTAAGCCTCCATATCTCTTTGTCTCTCCTCCATATCTCTTTGTCTCACATTTTCAGGGGGCAATGAGTGTGCGGTACTTACAAGTTCTGGCCCATCTGGCTAATGCTCTAAATTGGTTGCTGCGATAAGATCATTCCACGTTCTTAAATTCCTCAGTCTTAAAGTGGATAAGGGCAAAGTGAAAACACTTGAGTCACTATAATAGGGAAAAATAATCCCTATTTTTCAAAGTTAATTCATTTCTCTCCTTAGGCCAGTTGGCTTTGATTATTCTTACTGATTCTTATTTCAATGCAAGACTTGAGTCTGAGTCTCTCTGTTAGAATCCTGCTCCTACAGTTGCTTCATATACACAGGCTTGAAAGCCAGAGACCCCATATCTCTGATCTGGCAGCTGCTGCAAGAAAAAAGTTCATAATCTTTAATTTTATAAATGGCATGGAAAAAAGTCTCTATTTGGAATTTGATACCTTTGGCTCTTTTTTAGCAGGATTTTCAAACAGGTCTTGTAGGTCTAGAAAAGGCTTCTTTAAAAACATTTTTTTTTGCTAATTGCTTATGACATCTGGGATCTCAGGTACCAGCTTTGTTAACGCACATCTGCTTTGGAATTAATACTGAGGTGAGTATGAGAAGTAAGCAATAAAGGATGTCCACCCAGAGCTTTTCCAACTGTCCAAGCTTCTCACTGAACTTGGAGGACTCCTGTAATATCTGTGAAAATGGGTAGTAAGCTGGAAAGTGCTATTTAATAGGAGCTTGTGCTGTTACAATGAAAAGGAATCTATTATAATGAAAGACTGATGAGATTCTTTTACAAACTTTGCTTGTTTTATCACTGCATTCCTTCATTCTTTTAACAGTTTGAATGATGATCTGCAATACAAAACAATATTTTTAAACATGTGTAATGTTTAAATGTATTTAATGTATTTACATTACATGATCTTATATAGGATATGTATATATGTGTATGTGTGTATATAAATTTTTTATGTGGTATACGTATTTATATACGTATATATGCCCTTATAAGTAGTATATAGAATTATATATAAGCAGTACTATATACTACTTACAAAGACATGCATACATACGAGTTATAAGGAAATATATGTACACATATTGCACATAAATTACACATAATACATATATAATATAGTATTATTACATAATAAATATATGTAATATATACATACATTATGCATTATATGCCCTTATAAGTAATATTGTGTGTCATATTTTATTTATATACTATTTATGGTCCTTAACATATTTCCACTATAAGATTTGAATGGTAAGTTACAGCACAAAAATGAACTTTGGACATTAGGTATATATATATATATATATTTTTTTTTTAAAGATTTATTTATTTATTTATTTATTTATCCCCCCCCTTGCTGCTTGTATTTGCTGTGTCCATTCGCTGTGTGTTTTTTCCGTGTCTGCTTATCTCCCCCTTGCTGTGAGGTCTTGCTGCATCAGCCCACCGCGCCGCACGGGCCGGCCTGCCCTCACAAGGAGGCCCCGGGAAGCGAACCCGGGGCCCCCCATATGGTAAACGGGAGCTCTATCGATTGAGCCACACCCGCCT
Source organism: Cabassous unicinctus (assembly GCA_029593785.1). Lineage (NCBI taxonomy): Eukaryota > Metazoa > Chordata > Mammalia > Cingulata > Chlamyphoridae > Cabassous > Cabassous unicinctus. The sequence continues at coordinate 12,197 of JAQZBX010036051.1, forward strand.
CCTTAGGTATATTTTTTAATCCGATAAAGAAAAGGGTGGCTTCTAAGGGAACCCTTATGCTTTCCCCCTTATTTTCCTCATTCCAAAAATGGCCAGTTTTCTTCAGAAAAATAGCATAGAGAGAAATGCTATGTTCTGGATAGTATCCCACACTTGTATTTTGTGCTGTGGAAGGAATCTTTAAAATGACACAGTGTGGGAGGAAGAGTGTAGAGATTTTGCCTGAGTGAAAGCCATACATTCCGTTCAAAAAGCCAGTCATGTGTTACCCAAGGAAAGTGGTGTGCCAGTCTGCTTCAAGCCTTGCTCTTTTGTTTCTTCATATCTCTCTGTTGGAATGATATTAAATGGATTTCATGGTTAAGCTTTGGAATGCTTTTCAAGCATTTAAAATAATTGTAATTGTGGGATTTGTGTTCTATGGTGTCATTCAAATTAGAATGGGTAAGTATGTACTGATAAACAGGAATCCATAGATTCAGTAGAGCTCCATTAGACATGCCACAATTCTGTGACTATGGGTTCAATCTACCCTGGGTCAAATCACATCCCTAACGTGGTGACAATTACTTTATCCTATCATCATCATCATCATCACTTACAATGTTTTATTGAGTGCCCACCATGTGCATTCAAAATTTATTTAATTTTGCATGTTATCTCATTTTAATTTTTATCTTCATTGCAGTGTTATGAAGTTGACATCATTATTCTCATTTCACAATTGAGGAAACTGGGCTCAGTGCTAAGCAACATGCTCAGATCACTTAGCTCTCAAACTCGGTGCTATCTGCTATGTAAACGGTTCCCTTCCACTCCTTGTATTAGTTAATGCTTTTTATGTTTAATTCCACACTTCATCCCCACCCTCACCATACTCATCCTGGCCTCCTGAAATGAAAATAGCACAGCCGCAATTCAGAGTGTCCTCTTAGCTTCCAAACACATAGGAATCCAGACAGTATACTCACTCTCTTATAAGCATCTATGTTGATTCATTTGTAAACTGATTTCTGAATAGCTATATTTTAAAGCATACTGTGAAAATATTGTAAGTGGAATATTCACAATGCATTTCAGTCTTTATCTTCCAAAGCAGCCCTGGTCCCTATGGTTTACTTCCATGGCCCTTTCTCCAGTTTAGTTTTAAATAACTAAAGCAGTGTGCTTTTCACAGCCTCCCATAGGAGATCATTCTACACCGTGACAGCTTCACTCCAGGAAGCATGGTGCTTAGGAGGATCTGACTGTTTCTCTCTGTAGGCTGGCAGGTTTCTGGTAGAAAAAAAAGGGACAATGACAGTATGTGCACTTGAAGAATTTGGGAGAGAACGTCAACCCAGTGGAGTGTCAGATGATAACATGAAGGCAATGGCTTTAGACCTGCTGCTGGACCATTCCTGTAGGACTACAGAAAGGTTTATACCATTTACTATTAATTAATTATGAGAGGAGGGAGAAGTACACTAATTTCTTGGCTTAGCCCCATTGTATTGCTTGCATCTCAGTGAATTGTATCCGCTGCATTGCTGTTAGCCTTGGGGCAACTATTCTGATGGGGAAAATTGACATTAATTCACACAACCATATATTTACATTACAGTGGTATTGATGCTCATAGCAATGACCGCGAGGAACTCTAACATCGGGAAATGGCTCTTGTTTCATCAGAGAAAATTATTCTGTATAGTTTTGATATTGAAGTTGCTTTTGTAATCAATGAAAACTGTCAACCCATGTAAATGTATATAAACTCTCTATTAAATAGAAGTTTGTATTTCCTTACCCTGAAAAGTCCATTTCTACGCCACAGCAGTAAAAGCAGCTCTAGTTCTAAATGAAGCAGCATGCCTGTGTATGTCTGGCATGTGGACTGGTGAATATTCTGCCGTTTGATTCCTGATTTTGTCCTGGCCTCGATTTATCCTCTGCATCTCTAGCTCTCACAATTTTCTTTGTTTTCTCCCCAACTTGAATTCTTCTCTACGTCTTGGGAATTTGCGGTGAAGGAAATTCCTAAGTGAATTAAGAAGCAGCCAGGTATAGTGGGAAAGACTTTGGTCAGGAGATGCATTTTCTAGTTTTGCTCTACTTTTTAGTACAGTCTTAGAAAACAGTGGCTCCTTTTTAGCTTTATTTGCTTTATATCCTCAAGAGCAATGTAACTCCTTCCCAGCATAACTCCTACAATCAAATGAGATGGTGCTTATAAAATAACGTATAAACCCAGTAACTATTGGACAAATGAAAAGGATTCTTTTCTGAGAGTTTCTCTATTGTACGTGCACTCTTCTTTACTTGCCTCTCATCTGGGCTGGTTAGACAGCTGCCTGAAAACCGTCTCCTGATGGGAAGGCCTGGAGGAAAACTGATCTATCTGGTTGGAATCTCAGGCTATGCAAAACAAGTATTTCCCCTACCAGCAGCTATGTTTTGGGGGACTGGAGGGCAAATACCTGCATCAAGTCCTAAAGGAGAAGGTTGATGTGAGGCCAGAAAACCTTATTCAACATATGTGTCCAGCAAAGGGGTTCTGAGATGGCTATCGGAAAGTGAGTACATGAAATCATATGGGAGCAGGGGGAACTAGGGAAGGCAAGGTGAAGGGAGACCTCCTGGAACTCGTTCTAAAGTATTCCAGAGGATGAGAGATGTTGTTTGCCTTTGAATGGGTGGTTTGGGCCTATGTAAAAGGGCCAGGATGGAATACCATCACTGTAGGATGCTTGAAAGAGTGTAAGCATACGGGGCCAGTCCTGGAAGCTGGGAAAGAGTTTGGGATGGAATTCCAAATAGTGTCATTAGAGTGTGACAGCCACCCATTCTGCTAGTATAGTGAACAAACAAGGACTTTGCAACTTTTAAGAATCGTCATCTTGGCTATCAAGAAGCCACACTTTGAGGACTAGAGCAGATGAGAAACTGGAGACCAGAACATGGGAGATTATGGAGCAAGCACTTGTGGAGTGGGTGGCAGGGAGCTTTGCACAGGCTTACACCAAATCTCTTTAACACAGAGATTCATTTCTTATATGCTTTTTATGGTCAATGAGCTAGTACACTCCCGCTAGATTGGGAGTGATTTGATAATTTAGCATGATTCAGCTGAACGTGAATGAAAACAGTTTACCTGCCACCTGGTATTCCACCATTAGAGCACAATTATTGGGGGGTGGGGGGAGACGTTTGATTTTTGATAGAGTCTCTTTAAATAAAGATATTCCTTACCAAATAAATGATAGATTCTCATATCACTTTTTAAGAAGTTCAAGGTAAAACCAAAATGAAATTCAGAATTAATATGTAGGAGGAGAGGGTAGAGGGTCAGTTTCAAGAAGGTTGAAAAACTGTTGCTCATTTAACACAATTGTTTTGGGGAGGAAAGCTGCAGAGGTTTCCATTTAGTACTATTGTTTCATTGTTCAATTTGTCAGAGCATTTGTCAGAGTGTACTAAGTGACCTTTAAGGTCACATCCAATCCTGGGATTCTGTGACTCTGGACATATGCTTATTGAATTATTATAGTCTGCCCAGGCATGAATCAGTTTCCATTTATAGCCATTGTAATCTCAAATCAGTTTCATGTATCTTCAACTCTTACGAACTCATACAGTAACCTCACCGTGCAGTGATCAATAATTCCAAAATGAATTCATTTCTTATAAATTGGAGTGTCCCCCTACTTCCCTAGAAGTCTTTTTCCTGAATTGTTGCCTATCTCCAGGGTAGTTATTTTTTAAATCTCATTAACAATACAAATTGTGTAAGTGTGACTCAAAAATAAAAAAGCTATTTTGACACCCTTGAAAAGAATAAAAGCCTTGCAGTATGATTTTTAAAAAAGTTTTGAGATATAGTCACATACCATACAATCTATCCAAAGTGTACAATTTGTCACCACAATCAATTTTAGAACATTTTCATTACTCCAAAAAGAAAAACTCCATATCCCTTAGCATCACCTCTCACTCTCTCTATCCTTCCCCAGCTCTTATAGCCACTACTCTATGTTTGTCTCTATAGATGTATTTATATTTACATTTTATATAAATGGAATCATATAATATATAGTACTTTGCATCTGGTTTCTTACATAGCATAATGTTTTTTAAAAATTATTATTTTTTAATTAGAGAAGTTGTAGGTTTACAGAAAAGTCATGTAAAAAATTCAAAGTTCCCATATACCCCCCTATTGTCGACACTTTGCATTAGTGTGGTACTTTTGTTACAATTGATGGAAGAATATTAAAATAGTACTACTAACTATAGTCTACAGTTTATTTTAGGTGTATTTATTACCATATACCACCTCTGACAGTTTGAAGTTCTTTTTGAATTCCACAGTATTACACTCTTAAACTAATCCATTCCTATGGGTATGGTTCCCTTTGATTGCATTAGATTCAGTTTGATTAGATCACTTTCAATTAGATCGCTTTAGGACATTTGATTGGACTATGTCAGTAAGGCATGATGCAAGTTAGGTTTCTGCCCCCTCGCTGGGTCTTATATAAACTGAGAACACACAGAGAGACACAGAAAAAGAGAGCCATTGCCATCTTTACCCTACTGTATTAGTCAGCCAAAGGGGTGCTAATGTGAAATACCAAAAATGGGTTGGTCTTTATAAAGGGTATTTATTTGGGGTAGAAGTCCACAGATACCAGGCCATAAAGCATTAAGTTTCTTCTCTCATCACAGTCCATTGCCACGTGTTAGAGCAAGACAGCTGCCAACGTTTGCCAGGGTTCAGGCTTCTTGGGTTCCTCTCTTCCCAGGGCTGTGTTTCTCTCTGGGCTTAGCTCCTGTTTCCTCCACAAGGTCAGCTGTAGACTATCAGGCGAACGGCTGGCTTCTCTTCTCCTGGGGCCTTGTTTCCAACATCAAAACTGCTTCTCAAAAACTGCTTCTACTCTGTTCTTTGCCTTGCCTTTTATATTCGATTCCCCACCCACCAAGAGGTGGGGCTCAACGCCCTACTGACGTGGCCCAGTCAACGCCCTAATCATAACTTAATCATGCCCAGATTAACAGATCAGTTTACAAGCATGATCCAATTATATTTTTGGAATTCAAAATTACATCAAACTGCCCAACTGCAACACCTACCATGTGTGAGAGAGGACTTGAGGATTGTTAGCAGCCAAAACTGAAGCACGAAGCCCTCAAGAGTCTGGGCCCAAAGAGCAGCTCAAGGCTGAACAGATGAGCTATATGCCTGGTAGCCCACAGTTGGCTTCAGGAGACAGTGTGGTGGGAGGGAAAGGCAGGGGCCTTGGCAGAGATCAGCTGCCATCTTGATTCACCAAATGGAGGACACCAGGATCACCAGTAGCTGCCTTTGATGAGAAAGCTGCTCTGCTGATGCCTTGATTTGGACATTACTCTGCCTCGGAACTGTAAGCTTTTTCCCTAAATAAAATGCTCTGACAATTTAAGGGAGTCCAGGCTTTGAGAAGGAAGTAGTCCTCAGTCTTGATCATTCTACCCTTGATCATTGCAAACCCTCAATGTGGTTTCGTTTTGTCCCTACATGCACTATGCCCCCCAAAATGTAGATGAAACCTGTGGCAGTTCAGCTAGCTCACTGGCAAACTAAAGATCCTGGCCAAGGGTCCTTGACCCAGCATCTCTCCCATAAAGCAAAGGGGTGGGGGTCATTGGTCCCAGGAGCTCAGACAGGCCGTGTTGATGACGTGTGAACCAGATTTGTGGAGACTGGAGTTTTGACCTGCTTGCACCTGTTCCTTCTAGACTAACCCCAACTCTCTCCCCTTGCTTTTTGCTCTGTTTTTTTTAAAATTTTATTTTGTATATCAATGCTATAAGTTACTCTAACACAAGATTATAATTACAATAACAATAAATCTGCTTTGGTCCATGCTTACACTTCCCCCTTGTTTTTGTTCATTCCTCGTCTTGAGGGATTTGGGATGACGTCCCGTCTGACTGCTTCAGGCTAAGAGGCATCTTAGATATTACTGGACAGTCGAAAGGTATTTATTGCTGTTGTTGTTGAAAGGTATTGTTTTGCTTGCAGTTGAAGATACTCCTTGTTTTTGGGATGGGACTTGTCCATCATCATCATTTTGCTAGTTGTCCAGGGCAAGCCTGAAGAGTTGGAGAGTAGGAATTGGCTGCAACTCTGCTGGGTTCCAGGGCTCAACCAGCATATGAACAATCCAAAGATTTAAGTCTCTGAGAAATACATTTAACAGATACACTGAAAATTATAGGGTCAAATAAAAGGAGTGGAAGAATCATGATTAGGGGAATTATAAATGAGTATAACCATGTTAAATTGGGAAAATATAGTTAATGACACTCACTGCACTGTGCCACCATCACCTGACTATTTCCAAACCATTACAATCAACCTAATTATAAAATTTGCACAGATTAAGCATCATCTCACCATTCTCTACTCCAATGCTATCTCCTGGTAACCTATCTTCTCACTCTTATCTCCATGATTCTCCTCACTATACTTAGTTCATATTAGTGAGATCATACAACACATTGTCTTCTTAATATCTTTTATCTCTTTATGCACATTTTCCTTCTTTTCCTTGAATTGATTTAGGAGATTTGTTTGGACTTCTTTGATTAGTTCTAACTTCTGAGTCTCCTCTGAAGTTTCAATTTGCTCCCTTGATGGAACCATAGCTCCCTGTTTCTTAGTATGGCTTGCAATTTTTTTCTGTTGGCTAAGCATTTGGTTATCTTGATGAGGTAACTCTGAAGGTCCATTTCTCCCTCTTTTCTAGGGTTTAGTCATTGATTGGCTTTGTGTTAAGGCTCTCCTTTGATGCTTGGTCTAACTAATACTGGACATTTAGAATAGCCCATGTTTATCTGTTCAGATTTTCTCGGTTCTTCATCTAATTCTTGCCCTGTATATGCAGTACAATTTTTAAGACTGCATTTTTTGTGCAGTTGTTTCACCTCCAGGAGAGAGCTTCCTTTCCTCTCTTCCTTCTCTGGGAATCTTGATCTGTTCTGTTTGTTTTTTTTACAGACTTTTCTCCCCAGCTCCTGTGATTTGTTTAAATTCTCTCCCTCACTCAGTGCCCCATTTTCCTTACACTTTTCATTTCTGGGACCCATTCTATCTTGCAGGAGTTCGGTTTACCCCCCCATTCCTGTGAAGTTTTTTGCCTCCAGTTTCTTCCCCATTAGGGTATCCTGCCTCAGGGGGCCAGATGGGGTTAATCCAGATAGGTGGGTCACTTCAGAAAAGTCCATTTTGCCTTAGGTGGTCCAGTCAACTGAAACTGGATTGAGTGAGGGGACAACAGTTCTTACCAGTCTTTCCATCTCAGTTTATCTCCCTCCCCCTGCCTCTGGGGGCCTTTTTGTTTGCAGCACTTCTCAGCAGCTTGTGTTCTGCCCTGGGTCTCTGCAGACTTAAGTTCCTGTGCTTGGGTATGTGTGGAGTTGTAACTCGCTACTCTGAGTTGGTCTATAGTCTCTGTCCACAGTGGGAAGGACCCAGGCCATGCTGCCTCTGTGTGACTCCCAGGCTGCAGAGTACTGCTTGAAGGAGAGGAAAAGGCAAACAAAAATAAATCTTAAAAAAAAAGAGGGCTTTAGAAAGTAAATTTGATTTTTAGAAGTGGTAATGAGGCTTTTGGTCAAGAAATAAATTTTCTATAGCTGATATTAGTCACATTTTCAGGAAGATTCTTGATAACAACCAATTTTCCATACACATTTTTCAAATCCTTTAAATCAGTGAAGGGCACGCATTTTAGAGAGCACTGACTATGATAATTATAAATATCGCACATAAAGAGAAACCATTCACAACTGAGGGTCTTTTAGTGGTTGAACTTTATTATTTATCAGTTTTTATAAAGGATTTATTGCCTCTTTTGCAGTGATTGAGGAAGAGGAGAGTCCTATTTATGCTTTGAATAAATTTAATTCTATTGATTTCTGAAAGAGTACAAATCACTCTCTTACTCTTGTCTATTCTTTATTATCTTTAAAATATATTTTCAATTTACACATAAACAAATAAGCATATCATGTTTAAGTTATAAAACATTATACTATAATGAATACCTGTGTACCTATCACCTTATCCAAGAACTAGAACTTGCATCAATCTCTATGCTCCATCCCATCCCATTCTCTCACTAGTTCTCTAGAGCTAACCTCTTAATTTTGTGTTTATCATCTGTTTTCTTTTTCTAAATAGTTTTATCAAGTATGTATGCAAGTATATATATAAAACATGTTGTTTCCTTCTGATTATTTCTGAGTTTTATAAAAATGGTGAAACATAGTATGTAATCTTCCGGAACTTGTTTTTTTCTCATTCAAGTTTATGTTTTTAAGATTCATCACTGTTGTTGTACGAATAACATTTTTTTTTATGACTATACATAATTTATCCATTTTCCTGTGTATCTGAGCTGAGTTGGAGGATTGTTGTTTCTTTTTTTATGTGCTCAACTGCTATCTTTCCTTCCTTTCCATCCATATCAGGTCTCTTCTCTCCCAGTCTTCTGAAAAATTGCAAGTGTGGAGATCAAGATTGTCCCTTTTTCTCCCTCTTTTTGGCCTTAATTTCATGGATGCAGCCCACAGGAAATGGAAATACACTACAACGCAAGGGCTTCCTAAAAACAGATAGAATCCTGAAACTATAAAAGTATTTTATTAGAGGAAAATGATGCTTGGGGAGCATAAACATCTTACCTCAGGACCTATAGAGGCAGAATTAGGCCTATGAGTAAGATTTCCTGGTTCCACGTTAATTCACCGTCTGATTAGTCATGTCTGTGAGCTGGCTCATGCTTGATTGTTTTCTTCCCCTGTGCCTTAGTGCTTTAGATGGTAGATCATAAAAACAGGTCCATAGATACCAATACAAATGGAAACCTATGATCAATGAAAAAGATGCTGTATATCAAACATTGATATTTTCTTACTTGATTGAATAACCTGTCAGTTTACCCAGCAGATACCATTATTTTAATAAACTGAGATTTATGGTATTCATAATCTGTTTATTGAATTCATATAAAATTATTGAGAAGTAATATAGTGTAACTCATCCTTTTCTTTAAAATATAAATATTCAGTGTTTATATCCTTCAAATGAGGAGGAATGTTCTCAGAGCTAGCAATGAATATCATTACCTCCTATCGCACATCCTATACCGGTTGAGGAATTGAGAAACTTCTTTAATAAAGGCCATGGCAGATTGCAGAGGCTGAATTACGAGTTTTAATAACCACCATTTCAAATATTTGCATCTTTCACTTGTTCAGAAGTTATTGATTTGTTTGCCTTCTACTCTTATGGAAAACTGATTTGAATGCATGATAATAGGCCTGCACTTCTCAATTTGAGAGATTATTTTAAGCTTAAATGGAAGGAAGTAGAGCTCAGAGAAGAGGCTGCTGTCTTTCACCACAGGTGCTGCTTGCTCCTGAGGAGACAGACGGCGTGTCTGCCCTGAGCTCGCTCCAAACCAGTTTCTCCTCCCGAACCCCTTGATCAGACACCCAGCAGCCTAAGCCACACACCTCAGACTCGCCCTTGATTTCTTCTTCTTTATAATCCACATCCCACTGTTCACCACTGGTGTGGAATCGAAGTCTGAAATAACCCTTGACTTTGGTCCTTTCTCCAGCCCCTTTCTTTTTTAGCTTTTTAAACTGAAGCTTATCATTCATCCATGGATGTCCAGTGCAGTGACATCACTTCTTCCCTGTGGGACGACCTACTCCTTTTCCATTTAACCCAACACCACACAGTCCCCAGGCCACTCAAGTTAAATGTATGAGATAAATCTGATCAGATCGCAGCACTTTTTTAAAAATATATTTTTAAATTTATTTTTAAAAGACACTTAGATTACATAAAATGTTATATAAAAAAATATAAGGGATTCCCATATGCCCCACTCCCCAGCCCTCCCACTTTTCCCCACATTAACAACATCCTTCATTAGTGTGTTGCATTCATTGCAATTGATGAACACGTTTTGGAGCATTGCCACCAAGCATGGATTGTAGTTTACATTGTAGTTTACACTCTCTCCCACTCAATTCTGTAGGCTATGGCAGGATATAGAATGGCCTGTATCTGTCACCGCAATGTCATCCAGTCAATTCCAAGTCCTGGAAATGCCCCCATATTACACATCACTTCTTAAAAACATTCAAGACCGTCTCTTGTGTATCACTTGAGATCCAAGCACGACAGCCCTTTCCGGATGCTTTTTAATCTCCAGTCTCACTTCCCAGCCTCAGCTTTCGCCACTTGCCACCTAAGCCTTAGGCTTAGGCACACTCAGCTTCTAGGGATTCTGGGTATTTGCTCCTATTGTTTCCTCTTCCTAGACTACTTTTCTCCATTGTTTAATTTTCACTTTTAATTAGTTCAAATGTGCAGTCATATCATTAGTAGTTAGGGATACCATAGAAAGATTTGGGGAAAAACGTTAATATGTTCATATTTTCAAAGTTTTGAAGTAATTTGAGTCTCTGCAAACTATTATTATACAGTGAGAATGGTTTCCATTGTTCAAAGTATAATAACAATTGAATACTGTATGTACAGGAAATAGAAATAAAACCCAGGAGATTTTTTCTTTTTAAAATTGAAGTTTATCATTCATACATGAACATCCGTAAACAATAAGTATATGGTATAAGTTGTGAACTTACAAAACCAATGTGTATGTCATTACACAGGGCTCCCATATATTACTCCACCACCAAAACCTTGCATTTTTGTGAAACATTTGTTACAAACTATGAAAGAGCATCATCAAAACATTACTAATTACAGCCAATATCTTACATTTGGTGTATTTTTTCCCCAACCCACTCTGTTAATGACACCCTGTATTAGTATTATATACTTGTTATAGTTCATGAGAGAATGTTCTCATATTTGTTCTGTTAACCACAGTCCATCTTCTACCACAAGATACACTGTGTTGTACAGTTCCAAGGAGATGTTTTACTCCTATGTTTTAGGATTATCTTCTAGTTATACACATGGGTATTTTTTGGCAGGTATTATAATTTATTAAAATGATATAACACTTTAAACATTTTTCATATTATGTGATAACTAGGTTATTAACAGATGGACGTCCTTTTTATGCCAAGCTGCTACAGAGTTTATACCAATTTACTTTGGCTAGAAACCAACTTTATACCTTATGGTGTTCTTTTTAGTTATTTTATTGTGGGGGAGAGCTTCTTGTCACAGACACTTTATATTGTTTCACTTGCTTGGAGTTAGATTGATAGGTTTTCCTTTTAAAATTCCGATGCATGTCCTTTAGTTAATTAACATCAGCTCTTCATTTCATCTGCTCTTTTTTCCTGTAGCAATTTTAGAGTAATAATTAAAATATTTTGTAAAATTCATGACATAGTGGAGAGCAGAGGCCCTCAGTGCATTGGTCATATAATTTAGTTGTTAATAAATGGTTCTATTTGATTCTATTAATTGCGGGTAGAAAGCCTCACACATAAAATTTAATTATGATTATTTTTATTAAAAATGAGAATGATTTAAATTGGAGAATAAAGCAGCAATTATAACTTCAGATTTAGACCACAGAGTCTAACATTCGCACTTGAGAGGTGAGGGGAGGGCCAGGCGAGGGCCCTGGAGCTAACTGGTTGGGGGGGCTGGAATGGGGTTGAGAGCCACACTTAGAGCTCAGGTCTGTCCCTTCCCACGTCTTGCACTGCCACCTACTCAGCTGTGTTTTAGTTTCCTGATCTGCAAAATCAGGTTAATGATACTACTTTCCTTGTGGATGATCATGGTAATTAAACGTCTCAATGAATGAGGTTAGACCAGTGCCTAGAACAGAGGAAACACTCAGGGAAGGTTAGCGGTTTGACACCGAGTTTCTTTTTCTATTTCACGTGGAGCTTAAATATATTTGACAAAATTACAAAGCCTCCATCTATTTCACCTGCAAGGTTGGCAAGGAGGTTTGAAGGTCATTTTTTCTGAAAATTTAAGAAATGATATCACTTTTGCTGCATCATTTCTATATGAAGTGTCCTTTTGCTTGAAAGTACGTAAATAATCATTTCATTTGCCATGTGTAGATAAAGCTTTGGGGCCCAACCGAAACAGTTTAA
>JAQZBX010036052.1:0-24329 GCA_029593785.1 Cabassous unicinctus
AACACATGCTAAGTGAAAGAAACCAGACACAAAGTACTACATATTGTATGATTCCATTTATATAAAACATAAATATAAATCAGTTTATAAAGATGAAGTTAGATTAGTGGTTCTGTAGGGCTGGGGAAGGAGAACAAAGGGGTGTGGAGGTTCTCTTGTTAGAGTAATGAAATTGTCCTAAATTTTATTGTGGTAATGAATGCACAACATTGTCATTCAGATTGTCATTTTCAGAACTGACTCAACAGTCATTGCTTGTGTGATCTATCCAAACAAGTATATATGTATGAGGTAAAACCACTAAATGAATATTTTGATAATAATTTTACTTTTCTTTTGTACAAAGCACTAGAGAATGCACAGATATATTTTATGAACCAAACAATGATATATATATGCATATAATATAAATACATATTATGAATATATAGATATAAGTATAACGGAGAGCATTTTATATGAAGCATGCACAAGGATTGAAAATTCACCTGAGTTGTTTATGTTTTTATAGAAAATAAATTGAAAAAATAGGCTATCACTGTTTTGAATATTACTCCTATTTTTGTAAACTGGAATTTAAAGGATGGTATTTTTTTATCCACAACAGATGTGAAGATATTAATATTGACCATTTGCTTCCATACATTCAGTGACGCCCTGCTCCAGGGAGAGTTTGAGGTAATGATTTGGGAAACTTGTTGAAGGCCATTTTTCTGGGATGAGTCACAGGGGAAGGCTGCTTCGATCCCAGCCTAACTCAACAGGGTGCTATCCTCCTTGCTGGGTGGCAGTTCCAATACTTCTGCATCCTTTGATTCAAATTTTATGAGTATTTTTCTCAGCTGGGAAGTAAAGTCTCCTGATAAAATAACAGTTTGATCCAAATTACACTGCTACCCAGAATTTATGCCATTCCCTTGGACATGATTTGGGGAATCGTACACAGAAGGGAGGCTTCTGTCCAAAGCCCCCTTTCACCAGAGAATTTAATATTCCAAGGTTAGGGCAACTGGAGCAAAATTAAGGAAATACAGGTACACTGGAAGAAGCTGCAGGAGTAGAACCTGGGAGAAGGGCTGGTTTGGAGCTGCCCCAGATCTGGGAAGCTGGGAGCAAACCAAGTAGGACAGAAGGTCCACTTCCTAACAGCATGGGGCACTGGTATTGGAAATGGATGCAAAGAACAATGTGTTTCTCTCCAGTGCTGCCCATGCTTCTCATCTTGTGAAATAGCCAGGGTCCTCCCCTTTGAGCCCTGCTCCATAGGAGACACCCTTTTCCTTTGTGGCTTTCTTGAGACCCTTCCTTCCCAAACCCTGCTGTGTTTAAGTACCTTTTACCATTTTTTTCATTCACTTCTCTTAAATTGTGAATGCTTCTCACTTTTTTGTTCTGTTTGATGCAAGACCTTATTGTATAGTTTAGGAACTCCTTTGTAGTTACCATTAAATAATTATGCACTAAATATGAACCGTTTGTTTCTTGTTTATTGAGTTTGTAGGTAAAATGCATTTTTCTACATTATGGCTTATTGCTTAGTGAAATTTATTTCATAAAACCAGTCTTTGTCATATTAAAATGTAGTTTTACTAACTGATAAATCATTGGAACCTCATTTTTATAAGTTTGAGTACTATCTTTTATTTATAGTTGTGGTGAAGAGTGAAGTAAACAAGCTCCAACAGCCCCTAAGAACTTACCTTTATATCCTTTCTTGGCTAAAAAATCATTCCTGTCTGTTTCCTGTCAATTCTTGAACCTAGTAATCTCTATAAACAAAAGAACCTTCACCCAGCAACCAGATCAAGCAACAACACACAAATCAGTTAGCTGATTTCCAAAATTTCTGTCACCATTTTTATTTTTGGGAAAAAAATAAATGATTAAATATTAGTTTGTAATATTTAAAGGACCTTCACTTTCCATTTACAGATTTGATCAGTAAGAAGTCAAAAATCAAAGAAAACACAATTGTATTTGCATTCCCAGGCAGGATGGATGCTGCTTGGAGGTCACATTGCAAACAGAGAATCTTATGTGTTGGATAAATCTTTCTTTAATTCTGCAGTCTCCTCAGGCAATGTGACATTGGATACAGTTTGCAGCTTTCGTGCCTTTCTTGCCTTTTAAATTGCCACAATTCATAGATGGCTATTTAGTGGCCCTAAAATGCTACAATACAGCAGATTGCATTTTAGTCTTAACTATTTGTTTCTTTGATTATGAGCAGAGTTTTCAGTATTTGTGTCAGCTGTTAGTGGTGAAATAGGTCTCCAGTTAACCTTTTTTAATGAATTTAATTTAGTGTTCCCATGGCTAGTTGCAAGCTTTTTACAGTGATCACCCAGTTTAATCTTTTGTATACTTTTTGGAAATGCCAAGAGCCTTATTAACTTGGAGCAGATTTATACTATAGTGATAATTTAAGTAGGTATTAGTCTTTATGCCCTTATTTTGTGTTAAAAACATATTAACCAAGCCAATGACTCATTTGTGGGCTGCCACCATTGCCCTTTACACTTCTCTGTGAATAGAAGGTGGTGGGTCAGAAGAGCGCCATTGTCACCAGTGTATGCAAGGCCCTCTTCATCCAGTACTGTTATCTACTTTGACTGCCAGAGATGGAGTGACCCCAAATGCAAGAACAGGCAGTGAGAGCTAAGAAAGACAGAGAAACTTGCCAAGGAGAGAGCTGGGATTTCCAAGTTACCTGATCTTAAAGATGCTGAAGCTCTTCAGAAATTCTTCCTTAAAGAAATACAGTTTGGTGAAGAGTTACTAGCCCTAGTTGAATATGAGAAGGGTGTGGACAACATGACAAATGCAGTTGCTGTATGTGGACAGCCAGAGCAGTTTTTGCAAGTTTTGCAGCAAACCCTTCCACCACCAGATTTTGGTGCGTCTGACTAAGCACCAACAATCCCTGGGAAAATTGTAAGTGCTCAGAGCTTGGCCGAAGATGATGTTGAATGAAAAACAAATGTCATCATAATAAAATCTCACTTTAAAGTATTTTTTAAAAACTCTTAACTCAGAAGATGAACAGCTCTGGGAGAATAAGGGAAAATATGCTTGATATAGACTGTATACCATACTGACATCTACCAAAGTTAAGTCTTACATTGTGTAGATCCATTTTTCTGTTTGATTTTATTTTTCCCAGTGAAAAGTGCATTTTGATGAGGGCTTTTCATTTCACAAATAAACTAGGAGTTATTGAAAATTGAAATATCAAGGATTTTGTTTCTTCCTAAAATGTGCAATTAAAATGTAAGCACATGTAACAATATTAAGTTAAAAACACCCAGTGCTTAATTTTGAAAGATAAGGCAAAAAAGTATAGGAGAAAGCTGAAGAATGCACATGTTTAAAACTATTATGTTTTGCTGTACATTAAAAAATTGGATGAAAGCTTGATTGTGTTTTTCAAAGCTGAGGATTAAAATCTTTGAGAGATAGTTGTGTAATGTGCTGCTGTGTTATATTAACAATTTCACCCCCACCCCTTGTATCAGTCTGGAAATATTTTGTTTAACTCAATGGGTTTAATAAAATGTTTTGTTCTGGGTATTTATCTCCCTTTATTTTAAATATGTGTAGTTACAAATAGCACTAGCAGTGTGAGCTTCACCAATTCAAGTCTGCTCATTCTCCTCATTTATAAAATAAGGGAAGTGGTCCACTAAACTCTGAGGTATCCCTTTCAGCTCCTAATTTATATAGTTCCATTCATCACCTTCAAATCCACCTTCTCCTGAGGAGTGTCTTTGTTTGACTACTAGGTCTTGCATTTTCTTTTTATACTCTAAATTTTGCATGCTTGCCTGACTTAGTATTTCCAAATTGATCTTTTGTTAATGTCTAACAATTGTGTCAATTTTCACTAATATCATATGGTTCTGTCACAACTCTGTAAAGTAATTTGATGTATATCCTTTAAGTTAACTGAGATGACCTGAGATATATATATATTTGTTCCTTTTGCTGTTATCTTCAATTGCATTTTATCCTACTTCAACTCAATTCATTTATCTTAATCTACAGTGACAGTAAGTCATAACCTTGTGTCTGAAGACTTGAAAAGCATGGAGCTAGTGGGACCTTTTGTGCTCAAATATTGGCATGTTATCTGTGGTCACAGATTGGATTTCAGGACTGAGAATAAGGATCCTCGGTGCTGTGTGGCATCTGCCAACCTGAGAGCATTTCTCATTGTACACATTGGCTTTATGCTATCTAAAAGGCTCTGGATAGATCCCAAAGATCTACTGGGCTTTTTATTTTGGTTTATTAACTCTTCCTACATTAACCTAGGTGTATGTGTGTGATAGTTGTGTAATAGTGGAAAGAGTTTGAAATACAGGATTTGCTTCAGCCTCTAGTTAGCCCTAGCCTTGACATGATATGATATGGCATATCGTGTCATATCATCTCTGGTATTCTCAGCTATAAATTAGAACATTGGACTAGGTGACTCAAACATTTAAGGACTCTTCCTTAATGTGAAAGGAAACTCTTTCACAGTGACAGAATTTGTGAAAACTCTTACACAGTGTACTATTTTTTATTACAACACTTGGTGTGTTTTTTGGGGTAAGGAGCAGTAGAAACATCATGGTTAGTTGGTTTTACTACTAGGAGCTGAAATACAGTGCAATGTAGTGGTGATTGGTCAGTAAATATTCATATAGCTAAGAAACAATCTTGTCCCTTGCAATATCCTTGGGAAAGATTGAGGGGTTTAGAGGGAGAACATAGGTGGAAGAAAATATAGGGGTAGCCCAGTTGGCAAGAAAAGAATGGGCCCAGGAAAACTAAGGCTTGGCTGGAGGAGTGAAGGGTCGACTTAGATTTTAGGAGAGCAGAAAGCTAATATATGCCCTTGAAAATTGTAGTGCAATATAAGCTGAGTATCACATAACTTTCCAAAAAATAATCAACTTCAATTTAAGGCTTGTTAAAGGCAATGATATTTTCACTTTAAAGCTGATTAAGCCAAGTACATTTTCTCATTAAATGACAGCTTTGATACTTTAAAAATTAATTTCTACTTTTGAAATATAGCTGTATTAGGTAGAAGAAGAAAAAAATCACCTACTTTTCCCCCCTCCCCCAAACACTGTTTCCTACCTAAAAGTTTAGCAATGGTGATGAAACCAGGGTATTGTGATGCTGGACAAATGGCACCCAAGTGTAGGAATGAAACAATTTAAGATTTAAGTCGAGTTGACAACAGATTGGATATTCCTATGTGCCAATGTTGCATACTTGCATAAAATCTATGGAAATGGAAACATATATTAGTACATGTTGGCATTCTTCTTTGAGCAAAGATCTATTTTTAACTGCAAAGGTTCCATAAATTGAATTTAAAGTGAAAGCATTTAAAATACAAGCTTACCAGACAGTAGCATTGTTTTTCTATTAATAATTAACTGGAGAACTTACATTCACATTTGTTTTGTAAAGTGTGTTAAACTAAGTAGGCAGTCAGTAAATATTTGATTCAGTTAGTTTGATACTTTTACCACCTCCCTGTCTGTTTTCTGACCTCATTGAATCAACCTATGGACCAGAGTGTTAATGAAATGTTATTGCAGAAGAGATTTTGAGAAAATTGGAATACTATGTGACTATTATACAAAATTTCTTTCTAGTAACATAAAAAAGTCAGTTCTTATTATTGCTTGTGCCTCAACTGTTTAAGTGAATATGAAAAGACTTGAAGACAAAAAAACATATTAAACAAGTATTATTACACACATAACCATAACTAGGACTTTGAAAACTTATAAAAAGTGTGTAAAATTTGTATGAATAAATTTTTGTAAGAATACAAAAAAATTGCTGGGACTGAGGTTTTTAAGGCAATGATTGAAAAAGAGGTTGATCTCATTATGTGATTACCTTCCTTATCTGTATTTTCTATTATAAATTAAATTACTGCCCTCTCAAAAACATGCGGGCAATAGAGGAGAGCAGTGATGCTCATTCATGTAATGACATGAAGAGGAAGAAGAAAGAAGAAATTAATATTATGAAAAGTTTACAATATAATATTGTCTTGCATATACTAGATAAGCAAGCCAAGATTTCTGTATAAGGTCCAATCACATTTCAAATGTAGTTTGGGAAGTGTGGGCATATTTACCTGTGGTGACTGAGATCTTGATAGGAATCATTTGGTTTTATAACTAGAGCTTCCCTGTACACTTTATTTGAAACAGGGAATGTTGATGGCATTTAGGAAAGCCCCTGGGAACACAGTCATTGACATAGATAATAGCCCGTACCCAGTGGTATCTTCACGGGGATAATTGGCTCTAAATGATGAGGAATATGACTCAATTAAAATCTTTCCATCAACAAAACTTTTGTAATTAATGAATATAAGTATTTTGTACCTAGAAAATAATTGAAGATTAATGTGGGAGTAATTTAAACAGAAAACTGATTTGTGTTCTCCTAATAAATTAAGGGTTCACCAGGTAAAATTCTTGTTGATCCCAGAGACCCAAAGAGAGATCCAGAGCCTGGGATCAGCCTTGCCCAAGATTGCAGGCAGTACTGCTCAACCTTAGGGATTCCCTCTGAGGAGTGGAGTGATTTTTAGGAGTCAGTCCTCAGTCCCAACCCACCGAATAAAAAATGGATCAAATGGCAAAACAGCTCTTCTTAAATTGTCCAAATATCAGCATAATGTGATTGAAGGCCATTAACCAGCCTGTGAACAATGCCCAGCATAGCAGCTGTGAACTTTGTGAACACATCATGGGATTCATCTCTGCTGACTCAGATTCTTCATCTGTTAATAAGTTATTAGTCTGTCCACTCTCATTTGCCCCTCAAGTGTGTGACCCAATGGGACATGTAACACATTTGGACTAGTACCTGCCTCATGGTGTCTATTAAGAAAGGACACAATATCTACTGCATAGTTCCCACAACAATGGTTTTAATGACTCACTCAGATTCTGTCAGTTAAGCAGAAACTCTCTATGGCTTTCAGAAGGGCTACCTCCCTTTTTAACACTTATTTCTAGTTTGATGTGACTGTGTTCTAAAAATACACTGTGTCAACATACACTTGAACAGAATGTATGTTCTGCACAATTGGTAGTGTAATCTATATCTGCTAATTAAGACAAGCAAGTCAATTTGTACGGTCAAGGTCTTTTATATGTTGATTTTTGCCCATATTTTATATACTAACAATGATATTTATAATTGCAACTCTAACTTTGGATTTTAAAATATATGTTTTGTGTTTTGACACATTATGCATTATGTATTTTAAAACTCGTTTAGTGGGTTTACACAAATTTAAAATTGTCATGTCTTCCTTGTGAATCCATCACTTTATCATAGTGTAAAATCACTTTTAATATTGAGCCATATATCCCATCTCAGGTTTAAAGTGTATTAGAACAATCAATCAATCATGCAGCTACAAATGCTGTCCTTTTTTCCTATTATTTTTCATTGTGTATCTTTTTTTCGGTCATGCTTTACATTTTATTTCCAACACATATTTTCCTTTCATTTTAATTTTATTTTTCAAAACTTTTACAAGAGATGTGAGCTTTATTAAGGCGAGAAAGAGGAAAATGGTTTCAATGGATACATTTCTTTCATGATGTTGGAAAGATTACTCAGGTTTTGTTTCTCATTTAAAAAAAAAATTCTTTAGACGGCTTTAAAATTTGCATGATCAGGGTCAGATTATTAGCATGATGTATATTGCCAAAAAAATACACTATCTCTACTACAAAAACAAAAGAATTGGCTTTTTTTTTTCACTATATGCAGTCCCAAGAGCTTCTCCATAAATACATCATTCCAAGCTGTGCTGGAATCTTTTCATGGCAAAGTGTATCTTCAACTCTGGGGCAATAATCAAGTCACTGGATCTCTGGATACCTGGATTTCAGAATCCTTGTGCCTTCCCCTAAGCTCTTAGGTCAATTTTGTATTTTTGTTCACCAAGAAAATATTTGTTTTTATTGGTTTCTTTGGTTTATTTCCATTTATATAAACAATATTTCATATTGGGTTTCTCTGTACTACCAGGATTTTTGTCTGATATTTGTACCATCTGTTCTTTTCCTGATTTTTCTTCTATTGGATTTATAAAATATACTTTCATTTTTGGTATTTTTCCTCCAGTAGTTTTATATGTATACAATCTTATATTTGACACTTTTACTTACTAACCTAGATATTTCAATATTAATCTTCAACTTATTACTCTCTACCCTAACTTAATATTTCAATAACTTCCTGAACCCATATAGATGTCCTTCCTTGTGCTATTCATTTCTTGCAGCATCCAGGGACTATATTTGGGACAATTTCCCTTCAGCCTGAATAAGTTCTGTTAAGATTTCTTATTTTGTGTGTGTAGCAAATTGCATTGAAATTTTTTCTGCTATTGTTTTTCTTAATATGACTTTATTCATACCCATGTATCTGTACCCTCATATGTAAATATTATTGTAATTTCTATCATTTATTCATATGAATATGCTTGAAATATACAAAAATAAAATCATGCAGTATTTTCTGTTTTTTTTTTAGTTCAATGCTTTTGCTCACTACATGTCTATTTCATTTTCCTATATATTCTATCAGTGTTGTTTTTTTTTCAGTGAGTAATCAATTTGATAAATCATCCACATTTTATTTATCCATTCTGTTGATAATGGACATTTTGGTTGTTATCAGATTTTTGCTCTTAGAGACAATATGTATCCAAAGAGGAATGTTGTGTTTGTAATTTGGTAGACATAATCGCAAATTTCTTTTCCGTATGTGGAATACAAGTTGTTAGATCATAAAGTCAATGTATGTTCTACATAATAGGGAATGACAAGCTCTTTTCCAAAATGGTTCTACCATTTTATTTGCATACCAGCAAAGTATAGGAATTTTATCTGTTCCACATATGCCAAATTTTAACTCAGTTTCCTGAAAGCTTTATCAAATATGAAGTGTCTGAAGTTACAATACATTGTTTTTAATATTCATTTCCAAGGTAGGTATCATTTTCAATTTGTTTATTGAACAATTAGGGGTTATCTATTGTGAAATCTGTATTCAAAACATTTGTCCATTTTATTATAAACTGTTTTGAAGGAGTTGTTCAAATATTGGATATGGTATCATTGTAAGATATAGTATTATGAATAACTTCTAAACCAGTTTATTTCTTGATTAATTCAGGATTTTAATGAAATTCTATTTTAGTTTATTATTCTTTCATGGTTTGTGTCTTTAGAATTATGATTAAGAAATCATACCTATGTCCATTCAAGAAGAAACTTTACTGTATAGTTATTTTAATGAATATTATTTGTTATTTAAAAACTTTCACTGTGGCTAAAATATTTACTTATGATCTATCTCACAATAATATTATGAATTTTCAGAAGCAAAGAGTAAGCTTTTATTTATTTTTGTAAGCAATTATTTTTCATTAACATTTATAAAAAGACTTTGCATTCCTTATTATATTGGTGCCCTTTTGTAAATCTGAGGACTTGTATATCTGGAAATCAATAATGTACAAAAAAGGAAAATACATTAATATACAGAGTTTAAACAACACATTCTTAAATAATCAGTGGATCAAAGAATAAACTGCAAGTTAATTCAACAAATATCTTCATACAAATGAAAATGAAAATACAACATATAAAATATATGGGACACCACAAGGGCAGTGCTGAGAGGAAAATTTATAACCTTAAATGCATACATTAAAAAAGAAAAAAAGAGCTAAAATTGAAGATTTATCTGCATGTCTACAGGAACTTGAGAAAAACAGCAAACTTATTCCAAACCAAGACAAAGAAAAGACATAGTAGAGATCAGAGCAGAAATAAAGGAAATTGAGAACAAAAACAAAAAAATAGAAACAATTAAACCAAAAGTTCATTCTTTGAGAAGATCAAAAAAAATGACAAACTCTTAGCTAGACTGACAAAGAAAAAATGAGAGAAGACACAAATAAAATCTGAAGGGAGAGGGGGCACATTATCACTGACTCTGCAGGAATAAGGGAGATCATAAAATGAAACTATGAACAACTGTATGCCAAAAACTAGACAATGTAGATAAGGTGGACAAATACCTAGAAACACATAAACCACCTACGCTGCCCCCAGATTAAACAGAAGGCCTCAACAAAATAATCACAAGTGATGAAATTGAAACAGTCATGAAAAACCTCCCAAAGGCGAAATCTGGGACACAATGGCTTCACAGGTGAATTCTACCAATCATTCAAAGATGATATAATACTAATGTTGCTCTAGCTCTTCAAAAAAATTGAATAAGAAAGAATGCTACATACTCATTCAATGAAGCCAATATTACCCTAACACCAAAACCAGATAAAGGCACTATGAAAAAATAAAATTACAGATTAATGAGTCTAATGAATATAGATGCACAAATCCTCAGCAAAATACTTGTAAAAAAAATCCCAATTCACATTAAAAGAATTATACACCACGATCAAGTAGGTTTTATCCCAAATATCCAAGGATGGTTCAACATAAGAATATCAATTAGTGTAATAAACCTCATTAATAAATTGAAGAAGAAAATTCACATTATACTCTAGATTGAGGCAGAAAAGGTTTTCACAAAATACAACATCCTTTCTTGATAAAAACAATTGAAAAGATTGGAATAGAAGGAAAATTTCTCAATTAAGCAAAATGCGTATGTGTAAAACCCAAAGCTAGCATTTGTATTCAATGGTGAAAGACTGAAAGCTTTCCTGCTGAGTTCAGGAACTAAACAAGAATGCTTACTGTCACCATTATTATTCAATATTGTGCCAGAATTTCTAGCTAGAGCAATTAGGCCAGATAAAGAAATAAAAGGCATCCAAATAGTAAAGGAAGAAGTAAAACTTTCACTATTCATTGAGGATAAGATCTTATAGTAAAAAATCCTGAAAAAATACAAAACAAAACTAACAAAATTAAATTGGAGGGATATAAGATTAATATGCAAAAATCAATAGTAATTCTATACACTACTGATGTGCAATCTGAGGAGGAAATAAGAAATAAATTCTATTTAAAATAGCAATTAAAAAATCAAATATTTAGGAATAAATGTAACCAACGGCATAAAGGACCTGATTTCAGAAAACTACAAAGCATTGCTAAAAGAATATTAAGAAGACTTAAATAAATGGAAGGACATTCCATATTCATGAATTGTTAGGCTAAATATTGTTAAGATGTAAATTCTACCCAAACTGAGCTGCAGATTTAACACAATCTTAATAAAAATCTCAACATCCTTTTACAGAATTTTAAAAGCCTATGATCAAATTTATTTGAAAGGGATGGGGGGCATGGGTAGCCAAAAATTTCTTAAAAAAGAAGAATGAAGTTGCAGGACTCTCACTTCCTGACTTTAAAGGAAATCACAGCTAAAGTGGTAAAAACAGCTTGGTACTGGCATAAGGAGAGAGATATTTACCAGTGGAAGCAAACTGAGAACTCAGAAATTGACCCTCATATCTACAGCCAAGTGATTTTTTTTTTTTACAGCCAAGTGATTTTTTATTTATTTATTTAATATTTTTATTGTGGGTAAAAATCAAATTTTTGATTTTTGACAAGACTGTTAAACCCACCCAACTGTGCCCTAACAGTCTACTCAACAAATGGTGCTGGGAGAACTGGATAGTCATATCCAAAAGAAAGAAAGAAGACTGCTATATCACACCCTATATAAAAATTAACTCACAATGGTTTAAGGGCCTAAATATAAAAACAACCATAATACTCCTTGAAGAAAATGAGGAAAACATTTTCAAGATCTTGTGGTAAGTAGTAGTTTCTTAAAACTTACACCAAAAGCTCAAGCAACAAAAGAGAAAATAGATACATGGGACCTGCAAAATACAACACTTTTGCAAATCAAAGGACTTTGTCAAAAGGGTGAAAGGCAAACAACTCAATGGGAGAATATATTTGGCAATAACATGACTGAAAAGGGATTAATATCCATGATATATAAGGAAATCATGTAACTCAACAATAAAAAGGCAGTGTATCCAACTTAAAAATGGGCAAAAGACTTGAAAAGGCAACTATTCAAAGGAGAAATACAAATGGTGAAGAAACATATGAAAAACTGTTCAGCATCACTAGTGATAATGGAAATGCAAATCACAACTACAATGAGATAGCATTTCATACCTCTTAGATTGGCCATCAATAAAAAAAGTTGGAAAACTGTAAATGTTGACGAGGATGTAGAGAGAGAAGAACACTTATTCATTGTTGTTGGGAATGTATAATAGTACAGCCACTGTTGAGGACTGTTCAGCATTTGGTAAGGAAGTTGAAAATAGACTTGCCATTGGGACCCATCAAAATCTTTGCAAGGCTTATACCCAGAAGAACTGAGAGTAGTGACACTAATAAACATCTGTACACCAATGTTCATATCAGCAATATTCATAATATCCAAATGTTGGATATAACTCAGGTGTCCATCAAGTGATGTGTGGAAAAACAAATTGTGGTGTATACACCTGATGGAATATTATGAAGAAGTAAGAAGAAATGAAGTCATGAAACATATGACAAAATGGATGAACCTGGAGGACATTAGGTTGAGTGAAGCAAGCCAGACACAAAAGGACAAATACTGTATCATTGCTGTATTATGAACTAAATATATTATGTGAAATATAAATATGAATATGGTAGGATTGCATATATAAGACCATTTTTCTTTGCAGCTGAAAAATTATAAGTTAATACTATACAATGTTAATATCAGACAAAAGACAACAACAACAATATACTGAGGGATTTTGACTAGCCACAGAGTACTACATATTATATGAGTCCATTTATATAAAATGTAAATATAGATCAATTTATAAAGATTAAATGAGATAAGTGATTATGTTGGTTTGAGGAAGGAATGCTAATTTGTGTGTAGTCTTTCTTTTTGAAATAATGAAATGGCTCTAAAATGTTTGAAGTGATGAATGTTCAACACTGATTATACTAAAAGCCATTGGTTATACACTTTGGATAGATCATAACATATGTGATTACATCTCAATAAAACTGCTTAATAAAAAAATAATTTTGCAAGAAAAGCTAAAAACAGCAGTTACATACAGCAGGAGAAACAGAAAGAGATTTACAGGTGAGGAATATACTTATTTGTCTGTTTTTTGTTTATTATTATTATTGAAATAAAGAAAATGCTCCAATAATGATTGAAGTGTTGAATGCACAACAAAGTGATTATACCAAATACCATTGATTTTACACTTTGGATGAATTATATGCTTATTTATATTAATCAATAAAATTGCTTTGTTTAAAAATAAAAAAATACAGCATAGTAATGGTACTAGGAAAGACATATACACCATGGCATCGAATTAAGAACTCAGAAATCAACCCTCACATTATGGCAAACTGGTTTTGAAAAGGCGGCAAAGACAACTCAATTGGGAAATAATAGTCTCTTCAACAAATGGTGCTGGGAAAATTAGATCTACATTTTCAAAAACAAAACAAGCAGTACCCTTATATTCCACCATATACAAAAATCAATAAAAAATGAATTGAACTCCTAACTATAAGAGCTAGAACTGTCAAACTCCTAGAAATAAATGTAAGGTGGCAACTTTAGGACCTATTGTTAGGCAATGGTTTCCTTGACTTTACACCCAAAGCATAGGTACAAAGAATAAATAAATGTGTACTCATCAAAATCAAACACTTTTGTTCCTTAAAGGATTTGATAATGAAAGTAAAATGTCAACTTACACAATGAAAGGAAATATTTGGAGACCACATATCTGATACAGGATTAATATCCAGTATACATTTAAAAAACTTTCAACTTAACAACAAAAAACACAAACAAGCCATTAAAAATGAGCAAAAGACTTGAACAGACACCTCTCAAAAGAAGATATGAAAATGGCCACAAAAGCACATGAAATGATGCTCAAAATCATTAGCTATCAGGGAAAGGTAAGTCAAAAGCACAATGAGATACCATTTCACATCTAATAGAATGGCTGCTATTTTTAAAAAGCCAAGTGTTGGAGAAGATGTGGAAAAACAAGAACATTCATTCATTGCTGGTGTGAATGTAAAATGGTGCAGGTACTGTGAAAGATATCTTCATATTACCTCAGGAACCTAAATATATACTTAACATGGGATCCAGCAACCCACTACTAGGTATATAACCAAAAGAAGGAAAGCAGGGCTGGAACAAATATTTTCACACTATGTTCAAAGCAGAATTTTTCACAATTGCAAAAAGATGGAAGTAACCCAAGGGTCAATAAACCAATGAATGAAAAAAATGAGGTATATACATATAATGTAATATTATTCAATCATAAAAAAAAATGAAGTTCTGATGCATATGACACTAAAACATAGATTACAAAGGGGATGCACTAGGTTTAGAGCATGGGGAGTTATTGCTTAATTTATATGGAATTTCTCTTTATGTTGATTGTAAGGGTTTAGAATTAGATGATGGTGATGGTAGTATATTATTGTGAGTATAATTAAGAGCATTGAATTACATAAGTGAATGTGGTTAAAAGGGAAAACTTTAGGTTTATATATGATACTAGAATAAAATTTAAAAGATAAAAAGCCCTATTGTAGAGGATGGACTACAGTTCATTGTATAAATATATGAATATTCTTTCATAAATTATAAAAAATGTACAAAACTAATACAAAATGTTGATAATAGTGTGGAATATGGAAATATATAACTAATATAAAATACGGATGATGGTTAATAGTACAATTTTAATATTTTTCCTCAATTTTACCAAAGTTAACTACAGAATAAAAAAAAAACAATTACAAAAAAGTGCTATCATCAACTGTAATAAATTTTTTCACAACAATGCAAGGAGTTGGTGGTGGGGTGGGGTTTCAGAATCCCATATTTCATGCATGATTGTTCTGTAAACCCACAACTTCTCTAATAAAAAATTTTTAATGTAATGATAAAAATTAGAAATCAGGGATTTGAACAGATATTTGCACATCTATGTTCAGAACATCATAATTCATAATTGCCTAAATATCAAATTAACCCATGTGTCCATAAACTGATGAACAGATAAAAAAAATATTATTCAGCCATAAACAGAAATGAATCCTGATGCATATGGCAACATGGGTGAACCTTGAATATATCATGTTGATTGAATTAACTCAAACAGAAACATATTGTATGAGCTCATTGATTAAAATAATTAGAATAAGCAAACACATAGAATTAGAATCTAGAATCTAGGTTCTATTTTCCAGGGACAGTGTTAGAGGTAGAAAATAGGGATTAAATGTTTAATTTTTGTACAGAATTTCTATTTAGGTAGATATTAAAATTTTGCTAATGGATTGTGGTGATGTCAGCACAATATTGTGAGTGTAATTAACACCACTGAATTATATATGTGAATGTGAATAAAAGGGGAATTTTTTGTTTGTATATATGTGACTAGAATAAAAATTCATAAATAAAACAAAGCACTGTATAACAGAATAATTCCATTTTAAAGGATGGACTACAGTTAATAGTGCAAATATAAAAATGTTTTTTAATGAATTATAACAAATACACTAATGCAAGGTGTTACTGATAAGGTGGAATATGGGAAAAATAAACCTAATGTAAACTATATGGTATAAAAAATTTTAAAAAAACCCAGCTCATATATAATCATAAAGAACGCTACATATGTCAATTTCGTGAAACAAATGTTCTTCACTGAATCAAATGACAAAAAGAAATAAAATAAACATGAATTTATTACTTAAGAAAAATACGAAAGACAGTCTATATATATGGAAGCTATTACTAACTACTTTTTACCAACTTACCTAGTAATATAACACTTGCTAGTGAAGAAATTTACTGAACTGAAGGGAAAATTAAGGTATGTTTGAGTACTAATAATGAGTATTTCATGTTTTTATGCTAACTAACTACCATTCTGGGTAAATGAAATGACAATAGATGTTAGTTGACAGTGGGCTTAAAAAATTACTACTGTTTTTAATCAGAAGGAACCTTAAGTTAGATATTGGAATAATCTACAGTCTTGGGAACCTCAAAGTTCTTGATTTTGCGTCATTTAGTGAGTGAGAACTTTTTGTGATGAAATACAAATGTGAATTTCAATACCTACTGGAGAAATATTAGATCATATTATTATTTTTTTCCTTTAAAGCCCTTCTCTTAGCTTCCTCTTTTTGGATTTGATGTCCAAATACAGGAGAGGCAATTTATCAAATTATCACGTGTATATCACCACCTTGGGTTCATGTGGCATTCTTTTGGGATTCCATTGTGTTTTTCAAGTCTTTCAATTCCCGTTGGTTGTAGGATAAGTTGATTTATGAATAAACAGGATAATGGCTGTAACACAACATTTCCGACCCTGTGACATATTGTCCTTAGAACAGCAAGAATTAGGACCAAGCAACATAAGCAATGTTTCTCTAAAATACTGTTTACTCAGTCTCTGCTTTGTCAAGACCAAATTAAGGGGAAAGTTTTGATAGACTGGTTTGTTACACTGTGATGAAACAATTTGACATGGTTTTTAAAATTTTACATTGGTCCTTCAAGTAACAGGTGATGTTAGCCAATATGCATTTACCACCTAATTTGTCAGAAAGAAATTTAAAGCAATTCTATTGTACAGCCATTCTTCAACAGGCAGAATGAAAGCAGTTTTCTTGAACTCATAGAAAGAAACACAGACAACTCAGTTTTTTTATTGTCATGGTAAGACTATTGAAAATGCAGTTTTCTTATTCAGTGACTCATTTGTGTTCTCTCTCCCTTACCTTCCAAGAATAAAAAAGCCACAGAAACCACTATCTCTGTGCCTCCAGTGGATTTGTGCTTCCTTATATACATAGAAGACAAAGTATCAAGTGATGTGAAAAACTATTAATATATAAGTTTATATAGAAATATTCTATTGCCTTCTAGTAACATATATACAATGTAAAATTTCCCTTTTTAACCACATTCACATATATAATTCAGTTCTGTTTATTACACTCACAATATTGTGCTACCATCACCACAATCTTTTACCAAAATAGCAATTAAAGATTTCTTAGATTTGAGAGTTCTTCCTCTTTGCAAGGTTCACATTTTGGGGCAAAATTATGAGGTGACTTTGGTTACTTACTTCTGAAGTATCTTAGACTTTTCATAGCCAAATAGTTTTAAATTTACAACAGAAATGGTAAAATGTGTTATACCTCAACAGGGGCAGTTTGCTCAATCAAAATAATAACTGGCAATTATTTTTCATTATTTTTATTTCCTGAGATTCAGAACCATTTCCAATATTTAATGGTACTTTGTTTAACAGAAAAGCTCATATCCTTTACAACTATAATAGTCTTATAATTATTAGGAAAAACCATTATGAACCTTTAAAATTCTATTGTATTAGAGCTAGTTTTATTTGTTTTATTATTTACTTTCATTGAAATTTTCCTCAAAATATGTTGAATAATATTGGACACAAAAGATTACTTTAAAAAGTGATACCATTAATTATTGTCAATCACACTCAGAAAATATTTTACTCAGAAAGTAATTTCAGTTTTAAAATGACATAATATACCTACAGAATGTTCACGATATTCCAGAAAATATGTCAACATGTACTTTTACATATATTTCCTGATAGAAGTATTCCTTTAGTGAATCCTACAGAAGAGTGGCCCTTATAAAGAATACTTCATGAATTAGGATGACTTGAAAAATGAAATTTAAATTTTACTTTTCAAATTAGAATGTTTAATCATTAGCTATTGATAAGGGTCCATCCTGACACAGATTTTGCATTTTTTTTGCTTGGATTTAGATATTTTAAAGGACTTTACCACTGCCATATCCCATATCATGTCAAAGAATATAAAACCCTTGAAGGTGAATCCTCTGATGACAAAGAAATACAGCATAAACAAAAACAACAACAACAAAAAACCCTGAATTTTAAAAAAGTTTTTTTCACATAAATACACCTGATTTTAATGTAACTGGGAAGCATTCTCATATTTTCTGAATATATTAACATATAAAAACAGTGATAAAATTAATTTGAATATGGATTAAAACAGGATTTACAGCATAGAGAACTCTATGGGAATAGGTAAACTTCACAACTTAATATTAATAGTTAAAGATCAAGGGACAAATGAAGGCAGAGAACTTGAAGTAAGGTCTCGATGCATGTGGGGCAAGTATTGATAAGCCAAATCGCCTCTTCTTAAGCTATTTACTCAGATGATGATAATAATTGCCTAAATATAATACAGCATATGGATATTCCGAAATAAGCAACAATGTCATTTATTGGCTTATAATCTTAATTCCTGTGCTAGAATTTACTGGAACACACAGTTAGGTTGATACAGGCATTCTCTGGTCTTGGTGGCACCTAATGTTTCATCTTCAGCCTGGGCAAAAATATATAGCATTCTTCTCTATAGACATGAGAAATTCAGATGAGCACCATTGTGATATCATATTTGCATTTCAATTTTCCCATCATGGTAATTTTAACCTCTGTAATTGTCAGAGGTTATTTTTTCTGGATGATTGTTTTTCTGGAACAGTGACTGTGCAACAGAATTTAAGAAACTGGAGATGATACATTGCATCCCAAGTTATACGAATATATTATGATGGACCAAAATTGGTAGTCCCTATCTGTCATATGCAGAAGCCAAGAATGTTCAAATCCTAAGTGAAGAACCATCAGAACTAGGTATGTATTTATTAGCAAAATTACCTGATATCTTAAATTTTAAATTATATTTCCTAAGTTATGAACTAATTTTGTAGAAATCAGATACATATATATGGCTGTAACTAGAATATTTCACACCAGGATTGTACAGGTTCCACCTTCAGAGGCCAATGCTGTCTATGGAGTTTGTTCTTTCAAACCAGCACCTTCTGATTTCATGAATTTATCAGAGGAGTAATTTTATGGTGTTAGTGGCATCACATATCATACCTGTCAAATTCTAAACCATCCATTTAGAAATTTTCCCAATTATCATACCTCTTGTAAAAGTGTGAAAAGAAAAATATTTATAGTATAGAATATTGATCCAGAATTCTGTTTCTTTGGCTAAATTATAGATTCTAAAATCGAAGCTGAGAATTACACATTTTTTAATTAGCTCAGGCTGAAGGCTAACCATTAGGTGCTATCAAAAATTGAGAATGCCTATATTATCATAGTTGTGTGTTCCAGTAAATTCTAGCATAAGAATTAATTTAATTATGTAATGATCTATTTTGATGAGTGGAATAATGGATGGGACAAATAGGACCATGGTCATTTTAAGGGATTATTCAGAAGGCAGGTATCAAATTACAGAATAATAAATCCCTGACCAGCTTGCAATAAATTCATTTTTTGCTGTAAATCTGTTAACAATTACTATGGGAAACCCAATTAATTTTTGGCAGTAATACTCATATATTATGGTTCTTTAGTACAGTATTGACACCTTTTGACAAGAGTGGTCTATTTGCTGGTGGCAAGGATTATAACTGAAAAGTCATCAAGTGGATCCAAGTAAAATATTAAATATTATTTTGTGAAGCTTGTTGAAATGAGTGGAAATCCAAATGTTTGCTATGGCTTCCATATCTAAGTTCTATTTCTTTAAAAATATGTATAAAAATATTGCTGCCATAAGAGGACCATGGATATTATTTTGTTGCAGACAGGAACTTCCTCTCCCAAATGTCGCATTTCCATGGTTTTATGCTTCTGGCCGTATTTCTTTTTGTAGTATTTGCCATCTAAAAAGTCACTTGGTGGTTAAATTAAATTATTCAGGAATATAATGATTCATTTTAAGGCTCTGATACTGAAGGGAACTGGGTGGAACCCAAATGAAAGTAAATTCAAATATAATATTTCATTTGATTTTCTTAATCCCAAATAGAGGGAAATGGTACGCAGATATTTGACTCATTTCAAAGATAAAATAAGAACACAAATACCAATATGAAGGAAGGGTTCTTATGGGTGTCTTAGAAAATGGGTAACAAATATCTGTTGTTGATTCAGAATTTTAACTCAGCAGAAAGGACTCAAAATAGCTAGGGAAATAAAGAACAAGAGCATTTCAACTAAAGTATAATTATGCTTATATTCATTCACCCTAAATTGTTCTGTGGTTTTTGGATGAGTGTTTTCTAATTTAGATTCATCAACTGTAACTGATAGTTTTATGTGTAAGGTGACACCTACATCTTGAAGAATGTGTGATCTTGGATCATTCTAATTAATAGGCAGTTTTATTCTCTAACCCAGGCAGCCTTCCATTGTTATAATGGTAGCATATATCTCTTTACTTTCAAAGCATAGATATAAAGAAAAATATTTTGTTGTTTTATGATGTGGTAGTAAATAATATCTGCTAATGTCCTTTCCTATGTGGTTTGTAGTTGGATTTTTCTGAATTTTTACTGAAGTTCTACTGGCAATGACCTTGATTTTATATTTGCAAAGAAGCTAATTATTTATTTTAGCCTCATTAGTCACCCAGAGAGGCTAAGCATATTTTCCAAATCATCATATTTTGGATACATTTGTGTAACACTCCTGCCCTCAATTTATCTCTCCACTGTTACATTTTACATTAAACAACAAAGAAAATATCATGTGGCATCTTCAAAAATTAATGTAGAAGTATCCTTAATTAGATCATCCTATTCTTTAGGCACAGTTTGTACCCCCTACATTACTGCAGGGAACAGTGTTGCTCAACTCTCTGCTATTACACGATAATGTACTCCAGTTTTGAATCAGACCTTACTCACTCTCTTGAAATTTGCCAATGACATACTTATCAACCAGAATACTAATTTGATTATACTTCACACTTAAACTTACAATATTCTCATAGTCCACAGTCTTATTTCAAAGCTAATCTCACATTTTTTGGTATGTTAATATTGTTTTTTTACATCACCCCACTTACATGTACCAAAAATCTGTAGTAAATATAAATTGCTGCCTAAAATATTTCCACAAATCTTGGAATGTTCAAATAACAAACAGCTATTTCATGGTTTCTCAGGGTCAGGATTCCAGAAGCTGCTTAGCTGCTTGCATCAAACTCAATATTTTTTAATAAGTTATAGTCAACCTGTAACACAGGGAAGCAATCTTATCTAAAGCCTTGAATGGGGTGGACATAAATATATTTTCAAGATCACTCTCATGGTTATTGTTAGGTCCTGGGACATTTACAAATGTTCATAGGACTGCCTTAGATCTTTGAAGTTGATTACCTTCAGAGCTAAGAAGTTAGAGAAAGAGCAAACATTCAAGACAGAACACCAAATATAAATACAGAATATTTTATGGCTTATAATATCCTGTCACATGTTCTGCATATTCCTTTGTTTCCTGTAAGTCATACTCAAGCCCCCACTCAACTGGATGGTATGAATACAAACAAATGTGGTTCATTGAGGACTATCATAGAGTCTACCTACCATTCCTTCATTGATCAATCAACCCAAACAAACTACTATATATTAAGAAACTCATTTTGATGACCATGCATGCGAGCCTTTTGCTCTTGAATTTGCAACCTAGCCTAGTATTGGAGAGTGCCTAAGAGTTGGATCCTGAGAGCCTACTTTTTGCTCAAATGTGGCCTGTCTCTAAGCCAAACTCAGCATATAAATGCATTACCTTCCCCCCAGCATGGGACATGACTCCTGGGGATGAGTCTCCCTGGCACTGAGGGATTACTAACAAGCACTGGCTGGTAATATAACTGGAAAAAGACCTTGAATTAAAGGGGGAAAAGGTAAAGACACATGAGTGTATATGTCTAAGAGACTTCAAAGTGGTTTGGGAGGTCATAAGAGAGGTAACACTTATGAATACCTCAGCAGGATCTCATAGATGTCCATGGTAGATACTACCCAAAATAGTGGGGATTCTGGGGCCTCTGGAGACACCCAGGATGTACAGTCATGGCAGATAACTCCAGAGTTTGATGCCTTGCCAGTGGCAATGCTTTGGAGTTTGTGCTCCTGAGTGTGACAGAGTTGGACTCAGATGTGACTTCTCTACCCATGCCTCTTCGGTCCCTTTTATTTGAACCTATAGTTCATGCTGGAGTTGGTAGGTGTACATCGAAACGACTTTAATCTCTGGGCTCTCTATGTGCCAGCTGGGCCCTGAAATTCAATGGAGTTGCAATACCTACTCTCCAGTTCTTGGACTCATTTAGGACAACTAACAAGGAGATGATGATTGACAATGACCATCCCAAGGAACTGAGAGAATCTAAAACTGCAATCAAGAAAATCCCATCCATCTGCCCCATGGGATCAAAGCTTCCTTTCAATTAGAGGGGGAATGGGCAATACTTTCCCAGAATCCTTAGGATTGGGAAATGAACTATGGATTAAAGCAGACTTATTGGTATTCTACTGTAGAATTATTGTGATTCTAGCAATTGAAAAAATATATCATTCATGTGGAGGCAGTGGCCACTAGAGTTTCTGAGAGCAGGGAAAGGGAAATACTGGTGAAATATGGGGGCATTTTGAGGACTAGGGAATTTTCCTGAATGACATTATAATGACAGTTACAGGCTATTACATATCTTGCCATAACCTAGGTAATTGTGCAGGAGAGAGTATAAACTACAATGTAAACTAGCATCCATGCTTAGTGGCAATGCTCTAAAATGTTTTCATCAATTGTAAATAATTTACCACACTAATGAAAGATGTTGCTAATGTGGGAAAATGTGGGAGGTGTAGGAAGTAGAGGATATGGGAATCCCCTATATTTTTATGTAACATTTATGTAATCTAAATACATTTAAAAAAATAAAAAGTATATTTAAAAAAGATGCTTTCTATATATATGAAGATACAGGATATGAGGCCATCAAGGACAAATATCTGTGAGTGACAAAACATAACGCATGTAAGTCCCACAAATTTCCCAGCTCAATTTCTGGAGAGTATTTTCAGTGCATCACAGGGAGGGGGAAACATGTGGAGTCCAGAAATCTTGCTGAGTTGAGATGGGAAAATCATTGTGGCTAGCATTTGCCAAGCAGGGTGTCAAAGAGAAGTGAACTGCACATTAAAAGAAACATGGAGAACTGCAAATAATTGCCCTCAAGTTTTCAGTAATATTCTAGAATATATGTAAGGTACATTTCCAAGGCCAATAAAAAACTATCCAAAATGATTTGTGGGAATAATGTCATTTGTTTACACAGGACTAGAAATAGTTGCTGTCCCCACAACCAGAAAAGAACATCTCCCTATTCTCTGAACATATGGGTAGATATTTAGAAGGACTTTACTTCAGTCATCAGGAATAAGCAGCTTTAGTAAAAACTTGCTATGGTGTGGCACAGAAGTCTTAAATGCTAAAATATTTCCAAATAACTTAACTGTGAACAAGAACAAAACTCAAGTATATTTATAAGAATAAAAATGTTGAATACCTAAAAGATATAATTCACTATATATGGAATCCAGTCAAGGATTACCAGACACACAAAAAAGTAGGAACATCCAACACACGATGATGATCAAAATCAATCAAAAGAGATTGTGGGTAGATGACATTGGACACAGGGTTCAATGCTCTCACAAAAGTAATGGAGAAAAAAAACAAAAGTTTTCTAAGGGAACTGCTTTTGTGTCAGCAGACCAGAACAGTGTTACAAAACTCCCAGGATGGTGAGGATCAAAGAGACAAAAAACTGAAAACAACAAACAAGAGTTGTGAAGGCCCTTTGGTGATCAGTAAATGCTCACCTCTCCCACACCCAAGATATTAAGCTGAAGTTAAACTGCTAGCTCACTGCAGCTAACAGGTGAAAAGAAATCTTCTTCCCTGTTAGCTGTTTCAAGGGAAAAGGGAGTGTAGTTCAGGGGGCTTTTCTTCAGTGAATTTGACCAGCAGAACCTGCTTTGAATTTCTGATTTGGAGATTCAACACAGGAACAAAAGAAAGCTGCCACTGAAACACCTTCATGGAAAGTGCCATCACCTGTCCAGTCTATAAATTACATGGAAAAAAACTATTTTCACTTCTCTGTATCTTTTATTTGTCTGTGATAAAATCTGTGTCCACAGTCTGATTTTGACAACTTAACCTGGGAAATTTTAAAGACTTAAAATAAATTGAACCAAATATCAAAGAAGAGCTGTGAAGAAAACAAAAACATATGCATGAGAGA
>JAQZBX010036053.1:0-24335 GCA_029593785.1 Cabassous unicinctus
TAAAAAAAAAAAAAAAAAGGCAGAAAGAGTCGATGGGCATTTATTAAGGCCAGGTCAAAGGCTAGAACTTTAGATGGTCCAGGCAAATTTGTCCTGTTCTATGACCACAGACTCCCCGCCTTTTTGTGGCCCGTCCCTTTGCCCCCAGGATTTAGGTAGTAGAGCCATTGCCACTTCAGAGAAACAGCAGGTGTTTCTCTTAGCAACTCCTCCCCACTCCCACTTAATGTTGACACCATTTATGGTTCTGATTTTTCAACCTCAAATCTGTATCAGAGAGACTTCAGTTTTCATTACCTGTGAATATGTACCTGCCTTTGGAACATATTCCCTATGTCCATCAACCACTCCTCTGAATCCAGGATCCACTCACACACTGAGAAAGAACATGGTGGAAATGATGGTTCTTGATGCCCATGGAAACTGTTTCCTCTCTCAGGACAGAAGGCTCATTATCCAGTTAAAAGGTGCTATTCCATTTACTTGAAAGAGTTAATAGCTTTCAGAAGAGTTTGCTCAGCTGAAATACTGGATAATCTGGCTCAAAAGGTAAAGGGTCATTTGCTGCAGGAGCTTCAAAATATTGCTGGATTTTGACCTTTTATAATTGAGCAGGGCTTTTTAAAAAAAACTATTTTATTCATTTCTGTGTCACCAATGACTAGGACATGCCATGGCACACAATAAGTGCTCAATAAATATTAGTTGATTGAATGTAGACAAGACTTCTCAGTCCATAGGGAATGTGGTCCCAAGAGCCTCACCTCCCAAGACATAGAAGTCTGATAAGTTAATAAGAAAATCTTGTCATGTGAATGGGGTAAAGAGTGCAAAAGTAGGACAATATAATTAGAAGGAGTCATCTGGAATTGCCTTTCTAATTCATCTGTTACTATTTAAGAAGCTCTCTGCAGCTCAGAGCTTATAGACCTTTTTGAGCAGATGATGCTACAGAACATCTTTATTTATATGGGAGAATGATTAAAACCTATTATTAGTAGGAAGTTGGAGGTAACTATATTTAACAAAAAACTGTACCATGGCAAGAGAGTGGTGTGCTAACATCCCATCTGCTGTACTTAAGAGTAATGTTTGAGAGAAGAATATTAACAATGAACGAAAACACCTACATGAGGCAAAGGGGGATAACAGACCAGAACACACTTCAGTGAAAATAACGGAACATTTAATGTTTGAGTTGTCTACTCTCACTCGCAGTACCATCCATTTTGCACACATTATTAATATTATCAGACATGAAAAATCACCAAGCAAGTGCTGAGGCAGTTTAATGGCTTCTAATGAAATATGGGGCTGTTAAATGTCTGCCTACAGACTCGAGTATCAGAAGTTGAACAAACTACAAGCTATTAGGTGAAATGTTATTTGATATTGGTTTTCAATTAAAGAAAGATCAGAAGGAAATCTGGCTGCCACCTTCTCTCTCTTTTCTCTTTATAAGTAAGTGGGGGGTGTGTGTGTGTGTTTGTGTTTATGTGTATGTGTGGCAGGGGTTCAGGTACTCAGGCTTTTTAAACAAATTTACTGTGGTAACATATATTTATAATGTAAAATTTCCCAATTAACTCTTTTTAACCAATTCAGTGGTATTAATTACATTCACAATGTATGCTACCATCACAACCATCCATTACCAATTTTTTTCATCACCCCAAGCAGAAACTCAGGGCCTATAAGCAATAACTCCCTACTCCTCCACCCCCCAACCCCTGGTAACCTCGAATCTACTTTCTGTTTCTTTGAATTTGCTTGTTCTATTATAGTTTGTATAAGGGCTTTTTAAAAAGTCATTGTATATGTCTTACTTAATTTAATCTTTACAACAGCTGTTAATTACATAAATATTACATTCAGCACTTAGAACAGTGCCTACTAACATAGAAGAAGCAAATTACAAATGTAATGAAAAAATACTTACAGAAAAAAATACAGTAAAGGCAACATCTACTAAACATCTTTCCATGTGCAAGGCTCTAATCCAAATGCTCCACACATATTATCCTGGTCCAAAACTTACCACCCTATGAGATGGATCCTCACACATGAATTTTTGTTTACTAAGGATAAAGCTGAGATCCAGAGAAGATAAAGGAATCAAGGATTGGAGCCAAGATTTGAACCCAGTCTCCCCGACCCCAAATCCCATGGAAAGTGAGACACACAGAGTAAATAACTTGTCTGAGACTACACAGCTATTATGTGGCAAAGCTGGGATATGAACTTAGGCCCATTGTTATTTCCTTAATATTTTTATTCTATAATTTGACATTTTTAAGCCCAAAAAGTGGCCAGTCATGATGTTCCTGCTAGCCTTGACTACTGGATTTATCCATATTATGTGCTTGAAAAGAATTCCATTGTTTCCCTTAAGATGTATAACTATACTCATTAACTATTCACAAAGTAAAAACACAACCAGAAGTGAGAATTAGGTTTTTTGTAATTTTCTGTGAGCTGATTGGCACAAAGCATGCATTGTGTTTACTGTGTTCTAACCTTGTTCAAAAAGTCTATTTGGCTTCCAGAAATGTCTGTTCTGTGAGAATCAGGAGAAATAAGAGCATTGAAAATTCTGTATTATAGTGAGATTATTGACACTACCAGATATGATCTTTGTAGGTCAAGGGATAGTCAAGAAAAGGTAAGACTATCCTCATTTATAAAACTTGGGTGACTTAATTGACCTTAAGATGTATCCCAATATTTGGGGAGCAGAATCATCACCTATACTGGAAGTGCTAAGCTTCCCTGAAAGTACATTTGGTTAGACCTTTCCTATATTTTCCTGGTCTCACCTCAACTTGAGGTACTTGGTTGACTGTAGATAAACCTCAGAACTCATGATAGGGCAACAAAAAAACTTATGGGGATGAGCAGTAGAAGAAACCAGATAAACTACCTTTGTTCAGCACTTACTTGGCCACGTGGGGTAGGGGACAGGGGCATGGCTGGCAGAATTGGGGTGCTCCCCTTAAGGAATCTCCAATATAACCATCCAGACACTTTTCACAGTGCTCTCCTGTCGTGTTCCGCTGGCAGTGCTATGAGACAAAAGATAGGAACATTGACAAAAACACAAAAGAAACTTTATAGACACTAAAATCTGGGAACCAGGCAATATTTCAAGAAAAGGAGATGCCAGGCCTTAAATTGACAGAATAGATGGTTGCATCAGTACTGGACAGCACAAAGAAGCCACATTGGCCCCAGTCAGTGATAGAGTATGGATAAGTGGCAGATGAATTCACTGGACTTCAGTGTGGCCACTTGCAGCTTAGGGACTCTCTTCAGAGTCTGTGTGCAGCAGGATTTTTCATCAGTTACTCATTTCAATTCAGAATGGTAATCAGAACAATCAAACCCTGGATGTTCCAGAAGCATAGGCTTATTGACTTGGAATGAATATGAAATGGTGCTTACTGTGACAATGGGAGCAATAAGGGTTTATAGGCTTGGCACAACAAAATATCTCAGACTGAAGCATAAGTAGAGTAGAAAGTAGATAAAGAGCATTCTGCTAATGGCTTGTTTTCTTGGATAGTGAGACACATGAAATAGTAAGCTTGCAATTAGCATGATTCTGGCATTTGTTCTGAAGAGGATAGGAAGAAAGGCTTGAAGCAGTCTGATCCTTCTGCTTGGAATGCCTGTTCATCATTCAAAATCTGCACCAAGCCTTGCAATATCTAGGAAGCCTCCTGGATGATCCTCTCCCTCCTTCCTACTACTCCCTCAGTATACAATTATCACCTATTCCCAGCTTCTGCACTCCACTCCTACATTATCATCAACTAGAATGGAGTTGGCATTCAATAGCTGTTTGTCAAGCTGATGGATTAAGCTCTAACTTATCCTCTATAAGAGGCAGTGGTGCTAGCACAGTGACAGTTTTCTCCAACAGGACTGGACTGGGTTAGACAAGGCAGTGGTATAAGCACTATGATATTTTCATTGTTACATTCACTGGAGAGTATAAAAGTTGAATGGGTGTTCAGTGAAAAAATATATAGTTAGAATTAGAATGTCACCCAAGAGGCATCTTCTTATTTAAGCTATTTCTTTAGTATTATGCTTGCACAAGAGCTTCAACAGAATAACCTTTTAAAAAACAGTGCTCTGTGGAAAAACCTTGGGGAAGGCCAGAAGCGGCAGTAGGAGGCTGAACTCTGAGCTCTTGACTTGGGTTCTAAGCCTTCACCATCCAGAGCAACTTAATTTTTCTCTTTGTATTCTATATTGGGGTTCAGAATAAAATAACAGCCAGCCCGTCATAAACATTTGACATAGATTAGCTCATTCAATTACACAACTCTTAGGTAGGTTATTATTTTTCTCCCATTTTACAAATGAAGAGATGGAGGCACAGAGAGGTTAAGTAAGTTTCCAAATGTCACACAGCTAGTAGCTAGGAAAAGTAGGATTGAAACTCAGGCAATCTGGCTCTAGAGGCAAGGCTGTTAACTTCCATGTTATATTGCTTCTCCAACAATGTTGGAGAAAAGGTTCATTTCCCAAAACAGCTGCATCAGAAGGTATCAGACTGTTTTACTAGTCATTTGAGCTATAAATGAAGTACAGCACACCAGTCAACAGGAAGGCTCCTCCTATGGGGGGACAAGCTATCCTGATTGAATACTCTTTATGCATTTGATCAGCTATTAGGTATGGACGATCTTGCCTGTGATTACAAGTAGTTAGCAGAAAAGAGTTTTGAGCTAGTTCAGACTGCCTGACTTATCAGTGAGAAACTCTAAAAATGAAGTATGATATGCAGGCAATGGGATGTTAACATGTTTCCCTCACAGTGCTGAACACTGTGCCTTGGGTGAAGCCAGACTTTAGTCAGTTTTTGCTGGGAAAAGAAATGAAGGAAAAAGTGGGACAGGGTGAATTAGTGAATTAGTGTCTGGAGCAAATGAAGAATTAACATGTACCCAAAGCTAGCTCAAAATTGGTGGCAGTCTTTCATCCCAGAGAAAACCAATGAGCATTGCCAAGTCATCTGCCTACCACGAATCTAAGCCATAAGCAAACTGGCAGGGCTGCTCAGAGGCCATGGTCAAATTTGTCTGAGTCCTTGTTGGACAGATGAAGCCCATCTGTGCAGAAGAAAGATGTTAAGCCATTCTTTATGCTGGAAGCACATATTAAGCTGCAAAAACGAGCTCATCCCGATTCTGTCCCGCCGTAGCTTGATGGATGCTATGGATATGGGGGAGCAACTACCCTCAAGGGCAAAAAGCCCTAAATCTCTCCTAACACCTAAATGCTCAGAGGGCAAACACTCATTTTCCTCATCTGCCTTCTAAAGGGTTTGTTATAAGATTCCCAAAAAGGCATTGATGCATATTCTAGGAAGTAGCTGCATGGACAGAGAGAAAATGAGAAAAGGTTCTCTCCCATTTTCTCGCTGTATCACTTTGAACAAGGCACTTGACTTTCTGGGTCTCATTTCCCTTATCTGTAAAAGGAAGATTTAGCATCTATGGCCTGTAAATTCTTCTCTAGCTCTAAGAATCTTTAACTCCGATATTGCAATTATCGCTTTACCTTCAATGCTTTGTCATTTAAAAAACAGAAAACAAACATTAACAAAAATAAACAAATTTGTTTTGGGGTGAAAGTTTATTTTTTTAATAAAAGTTGTCCCACTTAAAAATGGAATAAGCATTCTGAACCTTTGGCCAGTGATTAAGAAAGCTTCAGCTAGAGATTTGATTGCAGATAAGTGTTAGGAATGACATTTGGGCACCAGCTGTGTCTCCACATGAGAAATTAACTTTCTCCCTGACTTGGCCACAACATCATAATATATGATGAACATCTAGAAGGAGCAGATACACCTTTGTGTGGTTTCAGCATGTTTTATGCAAGGCCATAGTCTATATGGATCAGTGGTTCAAAGTATGCTCAGGGAGGTCAAACTATTTTCAAAATCATACTAAGATTGTATTTATCTTCTTCACTCTCATTTTCTCCTTAGGGTATGGTGGAGTTTTCCAGAGACTGTAAGACATATCAGCACAGATTGATGCAGAAGCAGATATGAGACTTCAGCTGTAAAGATTTTCAGTTTGTAAAATACATTTATGTTTTATAAAAACATGTTATTTATGTTAACATGTAATGGGTTTATTATTATTTTTAAATGAATGAGTAAATATTATAAAAATCTCTCAATTTAAATTTCAAATACAGTACATATCAACAGATACAATCTGCACAAATAAAATCTCTTTGTTAAAAAAAAAAAATCTCGGGGGATGGATGTGGCTCAAATGGTTGGGCGTCTGTCTCCTACATGCAGGGACCTGGGTTCGATCTCCGGGACCTCCCGGTAAACAAACAAAAAACAAAACAAAACAAAACAAACAAACAAAAAAATCTCTTTGTTATCTTCAATAATTTTTAAGAGTGTAAAGGGGTCCTGAGACAAAAAAGTTTGAAAACTGATGTTCTATCTAGATCAAAGCTTCTCAAACTTCAGTGTGCACACGAGTCACCTGGGGCTTTTGTTAGAAAGCAGATTCCGGTTCAGTAGTCCTGGAGTGGGGCCTGAGATTCTGTGTTTCTAACAAACTCTTACGTGTTGCTGATGCTGCTGGTCTGGACAATGCTGTGAGGAGCAAGCATCTAGATAGAAACCCGTATTGTACAGGTAACTCAGTTTACCAGTTACTCAGCATGGCCCAAGCCTGAGTCTCAAGCATAACAAGACAGTCTGTTTTACTGCAATAAAGGCATGACCTAAGTGTCTCATAATTTATAAAATTATAAGATTTTGCATTTAGTTTATAATTTTATTAATCAATTTATTCATTCACTTAACAAATCTGGATTAAGCAGGTATCATGATAAACAATGAGCTGGTGTCTGAACTAAAATGAAGACCCAGTTACTGCTTTTGAGCAACTCACAGTCTTGTGAAGGAAACAGAGAAGTAAATGAAGAATAATATAGAGTGCCAGGTGCTATAATTATATCTAAAGTACATACCTGGTATGGGACAAAGAGGAGAATAATGGTTAGGCTCGTGTGTCAAATTGGCCATTTAATGGTGTCTGGTTGTTTGGTCAAGCAAGCACTGGCCTAATTGTTACTGTGCGGATATTTCATGGACTTAAATCATCAGTAAGTTGATTGCATCTGTGGCTGATTACATCTACAATCAACTGAGGAGATTGCCTTCAGCAAAGAGAGAAGACTCATACAATCAGTTGAAGGCCTTAAAAGGAGAAGTGATGATTTCAGCAGTCAGAAGAGAAAATTCCCATCTCTGCTTCAGCCAGCCAGCTTCTCTTGGAGAATTCATCAAAAATCTTCATAGGAGTTCCCAGCTTGCTGGCCGCCCTATGGAATTTGGCCTTGTGTATTCCCATAGCTGCATAAGACAATTTTGTAAAATCTCATAATATTTACAGATATCTCCTGTCAATTCTTTCCCTAGAGAACCTTACTAATAAAAGGAGGGAAAGGCAACTTTTGAGCTCTTCCTAGTAAAGCTGGAGAAGGTTTAATGAAGATGGAGATTATGCCTTGAAGGATGAGCAAGAAATCTCAAGTAGAGAAAAGGTGAACACATTTTCAGGTACAGAGTGTGAAAATACAGAGCATGTTTAGGTGGCAATGAGAAGCTCAGTATGACTGGAGCAGGATCTCCTTAAGATTTTAGAAAGGGCAATGCCTTGATCAGGTTGTATTTTTGCAAGACATCTCCACGTCTGGTGTGAAAGACATATTAGACGAAGGAGAGTCTGGGGTTGATGAGTAGTTGAGAGACTCTGGCAGTGGTTGGGGAGGGACGCTGTGAGTGTAAATTAAGGCGGTGGTCATTCATAGGAGTGAGGTTGAACTGGCAGGACTTTGTTTCAAATTCAATGATGGAGAAGAGAAAAAGGAAGTCATTGAAGAATCTAAGGAATCTAAGCATGGGGGGTGTTGGCAGAATGGTGCTGTCATTAATTGATGTGGGAATATAAGAGGAGGGACAATTTGGGGATTGAGGACAGGAAAGACAAACAATGTTTAGGCAATTTATTATC
Organism: Cabassous unicinctus; assembly: GCA_029593785.1. Classification (NCBI taxonomy): domain Eukaryota; kingdom Metazoa; phylum Chordata; class Mammalia; order Cingulata; family Chlamyphoridae; genus Cabassous; species Cabassous unicinctus. The sequence continues at coordinate 8,064 of JAQZBX010036053.1, forward strand.
TGCATTCCATTCCAATCATATTCTTGGGTTGAGGGCATAAAGCAGCAAGGACTCTACTGAGTTATTCATCCTTAGAATTCTTTGGATGTGAAATTTTCCTGACTTTGTCTCAGAACTTTAGCTAGCATGGAACCAAGTTGATCACTATTTGAAAAATTTCATGTTTTTCCAGGTCTACAATAGTTTGAAGAATTGTCAAAATTTTAATGTAAGGATTGTGCACTTGATCTAGATACCAATTTTAGAGCTGAAAGTAAAACAGGAACAAGAAGTCTGTATCCGTGATTTCTTCTTGCTCTTAGACACCTAATGTGTGTGATGTTTTATTGAGCACACATACTTAATCTTATAGGAACTTTCATGGTTGGTGTCTGCCTTACACACATAATAAAGGAGAGTTTGAAAATCATGAATAAAAAGCTAGTGTCTGCAGAATTTAAAGATGTAATATCTTTGCTTTCCTGAACAGGCTTTTAGTTAGGCTTTGAGACTAATAAAAAATTCATTGGCCTTCAATATATTGGATTACTTCCTTTCTTCATTGCACTTAGGGTAGGGTAGAAGTCCATCTGAATATCAATATCTTTTTAATTATAAAATTACACAAGCAGTTGTAGGAAATTTGGGCAGGTATACTCTAAAGTGAGAGGAAGAAAATTAAAATCCATATATATTTCCACCAGTTCCGTGTAAACATTTAACAGTTTGATGTGTTTCCCTCTAGAATTCAGTAATATTTTTGCAGCTCTCTGATTCAGCTTAAGAATTTTTTTTTTCCTGAAATGATAGAGAGATACTGGAATTTCTTATTTTTCATTTGATTGTCACTGAACAGATAGGGGTTTCTGTATGTGTTTCTAAAGGGCTCATGATCCTAGTACCTTGAGCCTCATGATATCATAATGTCAACAAGCATTTTCAAGTAGGTATTTTGTTTCTATACCCCTTAAGTCCACACAGTGGGAGCCACTTAACTGGGAGCCTAGAATAGTGTCTCACACTATTAAATAGATAATTGAAACCAATAAACAAAACAATCCTTTAATCAATAGGAACCTAAGAATCAAGATAGCAGAGTGAGATGCTTCATGCACGAAGCTTTGAACAGTTAGCAAGAACTGGCAGAAACAACTTTCTCAGAGCTCCAGAAAACAGTTAAAAAGGACTTCAGTAACAGAGCAAGCACTGAATCAAGAAAAAGGCTACTTAAAAGCTGTTGGGGGAGCAGATGTGGCTCAAGTGGTTGAGCAACCACCTACCACATGGGAGGTCCTGGGTTCAGTTCCCAGTGCCTCCTGAAAAAACAAAAACAAACAACAAGCAAAACAAACAAAAAACCAACTCAGGGAAGCTGATGTGGCTCAGTGGTTAAGCGCTGGCTTCCCACATTAGAGAAGCGGTCCCGGGTTCAATCCCTGGCCCCCGATACCAAAAAAAAAAAAAAAAGCTTTTGGATCTTGTGGCATCCTGGCTGGCCCCTCTTGCATGCCTCACCAAGTCACATGGAGCTGGTCCATGCTCCCAGGTCAGGAGGGAGCAGCGTAACCCTTGTGCACACACTGGGAGCATATATGTCTGGTCCATTCTGTCTAGTGGTGGCTTGAGGGACTTACCATCCCAGAGCTTGCCCTGCATGTAGAAGGCAGCTCACAAAACTCTCCTACAGAATACTGTGGAAGTCAAGTTGTGCCGCCTATGGCAAGGGATTGCTGGCTGTAGGACATACAGTGCAGTGCTCAGACTGCAAGGAAACTGTTTCCTAGGGAAGAGGGACTGCTTCTACATAAATGGGGACTCCTAAGGCCTCATGTGTATGCCCCCAAAAAGAGGCATGTCCAGAAAGCATCAGGGAAGCCCTTACATTGTGGCCTGGGGCTGTTCTCTAAACTCATTGTTTGGATAAGTTCTGAAGGAGAGTGCTCACACAGGTCAATTTGCAAAGACTGGGAAAGGAGTTTTCTTCTTCTTTTAGTAGCTCCTGGCATTCAAGGAAAGCTCGGTCATAACACTAGCTGGATAAAAACTTAAGGAAGAGATGCTTCAGAGTCTAAATTCCACTGATAATATGTTAAAATATCAAGATGTGCAGATTTCAACAAAAGATTAAGAAACAGGAAGTGATGGCCCAGTCTGACATCAATGAGGAGGACCAGTCCTGGGACATACCAGACAATTTTTTTTTGAATGGTCCTAAATATGCCATATGGGCTAAAGGAAAACATGGACAAAGACCTAAAGGAAATCAGGAAAATAATAGATGAACACAAAGAGAATATCACTAGAGAGATGGAAATTATACAAAGGAACTAAACAGAGCTGAAGACCACAGTAACAGAAATTTTAAAAATCCCTTGAGAGTTTTAACAGTAGATTGGAACTCGCAGAAGAAAAAGTCAGTGAACTTGAAGATAAGACAACTGAAATCATCCTGTCTGAGGAATAGAAAGAAGAAAGAATGAAGAAAAGTGAACAGAGCCTGAGGAACCTGTGGAATGCCATCAAACATATGAATATATATGCATTGCGGTAATCCCAGGTGGAGAAGAAAGAGGGAAAGAAACATAGAGAATATTCAAAGAAATAATGACTGAAAACACCCCAAATTTAATGACAGACATGAATATACATATCCAAGATACTCAATGACCTCCAAACAGGATAAGCCCAAATAGACCCACATGACTATATATTATAATCAAACTGTCAAATACCAAAGATAAAGAGAGAATTTTGAAAGCTGCAACAGAGAAGCAATGTGTCACATTCAAGGGAGCCTCAATAAGATTAAATGCAGATTTCTCATCAGAAACCGTGGAGACAAGAAGGCAGTGGAATTACATATTTAAAGTGTGCTAAGCCAAAATTTGCCAACAAAGAATTCTATATCTGGCAAAACGGTAGTTCAAAAATGAAGGAGAGATTAAGGCATTCCCAGATAAACAAAAACAGGGAGTTCATCACCACTAGACTAGTCCTACAAGAATGAGCAACAAAGAGACAATGACAATTAAGTGCATGATACTGGATGGGATCTAGCAAGGGAGGAGAAAAGACTGAAAGAGACATTGGGACACATGAAAAAAATTGGAATGTAGATTGTAAGCTTTATATCAATGTTGAGTATAGGCTTCATATCAATGTTGAATTTCTTGAACTTAAGGTGGTTACATAAGTGAATGTCTTTGTTCTTAGGAAATATACATGGCAGTATTAAGTGTTCAAGGAGCATGATGTATACAACCTACACTCAAGTGTTCAGATAGTGTTCATACAATAAGATAGATAGATGGATTGAAAGATTGATAGATAAATAGAATGATACAGCAAATGTGGCAAAATGTTAAAATTGGTGAATCTGGGTATCTGGACGGGGGGTAGTGGTATGTTGGAGTTCTCTCTAAAGGGGTTGTATTGGTTGTAATGTCCTATTAGTTTGGAATTATTTCAAAATAAAAAGTTGTGGTTTTTTTGTTTGTTTTTTTAATGAACCTAAGGACCCCTGTGCCAGTGGTGAACTTCATGTCAGGTTTACTATATTCTAGTTCTGGCCACTGGGTTCCTGGCTTTCTCCTAATGACATTGTAACTGGCCTTAGTCATGGCCCTTTTTTCCCCCTTAACGCTTTGTAGTAGAAGAATATTTCTATATTTATATTATTAACTGCAATCCTCATCTACCACAAAATCACTATTATATATTCCCTAAATTATCCTCCAGCTGTCCTACAACTAACATTAACCTCCTGAGACTACCTATTGCAGCCACAAATCACGTCCATAAATCAACAGTGTATGTTACACTTGTTATAATCCATCCAATACCATATACTTACAATTGACCTAATTAAGCATTCTACAGACATCCAATGTCAGCTCCCCTTCTCAAGCCACATTCTATCTCCCACCGACACTCCATAGTCCAACTCCATAAGTCTACTCATCATATTTAGTTCCCATCAGTGAGACCATACAATATTTGTATCATGGCTCTTTCTTTGTTCTTTGTACCCAGGTTCTACATCCTGGGTTATCTGTGACCAGGCATTCCTGCCACCGGTCACCTCTTGGCTTCCACCAGTTTCTTCCCCCCAATTCTTTCCTCATGTCTCCTTCTGGAACCTTTCTAGAGAGCTTGCCACATCCATTGGAGTTGAATGGCCTTTGGGACTCTGCCTAGGTGACTCTGCTGAGAACTGCCCATTGTGCTGCTGTTCTGATAAGATGCAAGTTGGCCCTTTGGAAAGACTTGTGAAATTTTACTACTTATGTTACTTATGTTTTAAAATTATCCACTTTTTTTTTTTTTTTGCATTTGAAGTATTAACATTATGAAGAAATTTCTATGCTTGTCTGATATATCTATAATGCTAGCATGCCTTTGTCTGTTCTACAGTTTGTTGCCAAATGACTTAGTTTCTATTATGTAAATGGACCAAGCACGGTCCTTCATATTGATCCCTACATTGTTTACTTCTTCACAGCAGGCTGGCAACAAACTCAAATTCTTACCCATCCAGTGGTTTTAAACATAGCCCAAATAAGCATATTTTTAGCCACTTACAACCTGTCTGCTTTGCATACTCTGAAAAATTGCTCTGAAAAACTCTGAAATACTCTGAAAAACATCTTCCTGCCACAGATAAGATAGACCCTGTGGCTATTAAAAAAAACAACCCAAATTGCTGCTGCCTTTGAAACTCTCTGACCCAGAGACTCCCCACCTTGTTGCTGAGCTATGTTACCAGGACCCATAAGGCCCTCTCGGATTCCAATCTCCGCTGGAATTTCCTTGCCCCTAAGGGTGGAGGTATCCTGCTGGGAGACTTCCTCTCTCATGCAAACTTGACCAAACACCATGGTAATGTCTTTTCTTTGATCACCCCCCAAATGCTTGAACTCACCACAGTTTCTTAAAACTAAGTCTGTAAATTATAAGGTCAAATTGAATTTGGACATTGGATGTGAGGAAGAATTGGAAGCAGTTGGAGGAGTACAAGCAGATACAGAGGCATTATAAGCCTTCGAAATAAAGGAAAAATAAGACAAAGTGAACCGAAAAAAAGCCTTTAGTTTTTGGTTGCTTATGGAAGATGGAAAAAATGAGTTAGGCTAGGCAAAATGTAGGAAATGATTGAAACGCTAGGGCCCACCTTAAGTTACCAGCTTAAGTTAATGTATAGCCACTGCTTCTTTTCTGGTTTCCTGGAGCCAGAATGAGGTGGGGTGACAGGCTAGAGCTGAGAAACCAGTCCTGCTCTAGCAGCAGGGAAGAATAAGGATGCCAAAGGACACAGTTTGATCCCAGAGTGACACCATAAGACTTAATACATTTGCCAACTAAGCAACAAAACATTCTTTCTATATTGTAGGCCTTTTCTGTCCCCTCACTTACATTTACTAAAATACAAATTCCATTTCTTTTTTTCTTTCTAAATTAAGTTTATTTATAAGAATACTAGCATATCTATGTGTGTTACTCTGGGGATAGGATTGTGGGTGATTTTCACTTTGTATTTCATGTACAGTATATATCTGCAGCATTGTTGTTTTGTTTGCTGCTTTACACTGAGCATATATAATTTTAATCAAGGGGAAAAGGTAGGGAGGGTGGGGTGGGAGAACACTGTTATTGTGAGTAGGGTGGCTATCTCTTTCTGCTTTAATTTTCTGTCTTCGAGCACAGTAATGGTGAGAATAACGGCAACTTCTCTGTGTGTGCATATAAATGTTGACACCCTAGCCTGTCCCCAAACCTTTATCAGAAGCTCATATGTCCCAGGAACAGTGAGGGACCGAACGTGTCTAGGTCAAAGATGAAGCCGCCATCATAACTTCTATTCTGACAAAATCATTGCAAAGAAGAGTGGATTTGTCTTTGTTTTTGATAGACACTAGCAGGAAGGACTTTTCTCCTCTTTAATTTATTCCAATCTTCTGTCTTATTTACTGCCTAACCACATCTGATGGGCTTGCTGGGTCCTATTGTCTAATATTTTAATAAAGCAGATAACAAAGAGCCTTTAATTGGTCAAATTATGAGAGATGTACATTATTAGTTCAAGCATATCCATGGGATTTTTTCTTTTTCAAATGTCACTAGGATTAAAATAACAGGAAACCGGAGATGTAAGCATTAGAAAGGGGTAGACTTTGGCAGCTGCATATGCCTACTCTACAACAGAGAACATCCTGGATATAACGGTTATTTAAGAAGATGGGGGAAGGGGAAATAGAAATATCAGGACTAAACAAACATTACAAAGAGATAGCAGCACTTAGTGTTTTTCCTTTTAAGTCTCTCTGTCCTAGAAAAACGGTTTAAAATAAATGAAAATGTTCTAATTTGCATCTCAGGGTAGTGAGTGAGTAAAATAGTGCCTTTATGTACATGCCTGGGAGGCCACTAATAATTAAAATTATCTGTTTAATAGGGACAATTATGCTGATTTTGAAGTAAATAAGTATCTTTAACTAAATATTCTTATGGCTTATACAATTATATTCTTGCAGTTTTGGAAAGCCTCTATTGCCCAATGGGAACTTGAAGAATCTGATTTTTCTGCTTTAACATAACAGCTAGTGAAGGAAAATGGGATCTTAGGGCATAAGTCCTTAAAAATGCCTCCTGTGACTTCTATTGAAGCCATCTCTGGTTGCTATATCAGTTCCCACTTTCACTACGTTGTCATTCCATTCAGTGCAAATGAGAAATATACAGCAAATGCTTTTCTGCTAGAAGGCTCCTTGGGCTCCTTTAGAAGTCTCTACCATGCTTTCGCCAAAGAATTCGCTATTAAGGAATTCATTTCAGTTAATGAAAAAAAAATAGTGTTTGGGGGTGAACACAGAATTACAAAGACCACACGGCTAAAAGCGCTCCTTTTCATTAGCTATTTGGTGCAAACTTAAAAAAAAAAAAATTCCCCTGTAATTTTCATCTATAGACCCGATTATCTTAAGTTCTAAAATAGACTGTGAAGCAACTGTTTTATTCTCCCTGGTTTACGTGGAGTGAAGCCAAACATATGGCGAACTATACCATTACATAGGGATTTGGATGGATGCTTCCCTCCTCTGTGCATTGTTTCCACCTCCCATCCCGTGGGCTTACAGCAGGAAACCAGCTGCCAAGCGTGGCGAGGCAGTCGCCTCACAGCGCACATTCATACGTGCGCCCTGGCGGCCACTGGTGATCATAAGTGGTTTACATGATGTAGTTTACAGGAAAAGGTGAAGGGTAAGAGAAAAGCTTGATTAGCCACTTGCTCCGAGGTGGCTCAAATGTCCAGAGAGAAGATTTTATCTCCACTCAAGTTGCAAAGCCCCAGTGAAATACGTGCAGGGTGACAGGTGCCCCTAACTCACCACACAAAATCCAGAGCCGTCTAAGCAGTTGTTGGAATTACCATTACAGTCACAGGGCAAACATTCTCCTGATGGGGAGTGAAAGAATCCAGCTCCACATTTCTGAAACAGACACAGAAAAATCATTTTAATCATTGAACAGAACACTTTTGGTCAATATTTTCTAAGAGGAAAAAGAGAAGATTATTAAACTATACACTTCTTTACAAAACACAAACTATTTAGACTCCCATTCAGTGATGGATGATGATTGAAGCAGGCTAGTAAAATAGGGAATCAATAGATGGATCTGGAACCTGGCAAGAAGTCCATGTGGATATCGATACCCCCAAGATGGCTGCTGGAAGACCCTCACGCGAGACTTTCTCCGGAAGCCAGGAGAAGCCCCGGATATTCTCCAGGGACATTATCATTGGGCCCTCCTGGGGTACTGATGGGTGGGGTAATCAATCAAAACAGTAAACAGCTGGGACTCCTCCCATGCCATTAGCAAAGGGGTAGAATAATTAATGGTTCAAAAAGCAGGCATAAAGGCCAAATCTCTTTTGCCTTTGGTGCCCTGCTCTAGCCCTGTCCCCTTGCATGGATCAACATGCAAGTAAAACCTGGGCATTTATAATCTATTATGGGAAATTGTAGTCTATAAATCAGCCCTCTTTATCACTCTTCAGCCCCTTCCTCTCTTTGGGATCCATGATCTGTTATTTTCTTCCATTTCTCCTCCCTCCCTACCTTAATAAATTACTGGCCTAACTAACCCAACGTGCTCTTGAAATTCATTTCTGCAGCATAAGTCAAGAACCTAGACAAAATCCGGTAACATGATATATATCCAATCTTATTTATTACAGTCTTTTGTGTTTCAACCCATTCTTTCTTTTTTTAGTGAAAACAGCAATAGTCTTAAAACTGCCCCCTCATTTTAAGAAGAATAAAAAGGTTTTAGATAATAATAAGGGAGTAGGAAATTTTTAAATATTTTCTTCCAAAGCAAAGCAAACCAAAACAATACAAAACAACACAAAAACACAATTAAATGAGTCACAGTGAGAAGTTGCATCATGTTTCCTATAAATAAAGATGTGTGGTCTCAAAAGTTATTAGCTTCATCATAACAACTTAGAGCTGTGCCTTTCATAATCTTGGACCCTTAAACTATTATAATGAGATCCTAAAATTTTAAAGGAAGGTATAGGAAGTTAATGTGCTGTTGCATTTGTCAAGCTCTTTGCTGGGTGGTGTTCATACTTCATTTCATTTATCCTTACAACTCTGTGGGGAATATGTTATTTTCTTTCATTTTATTGACGAGGAAATGAGACCCAGAGAGGCTAAGTTGCTTATGGGGATGCGAAGCCACCCTGCAATGCAGCAGCCAATATGTACAATAATTAATTCCCTCAAATGTCACTAGTGTCCCAGTTGAGAAGCAATGTGGGATTGTTCCTGGTTTATGCGATAGGGCGTATTGTAGGTATTTTATGCTTCTTTGGAATGTTTCAATGGCATTATAACTTGGAAATCCACTAATGTCTAAAGAATTCCAGACAGATAAGAATCTAGTTTGTTTTCAGAGACCTACTGAGTAGGAGATTTCACATCACACACATCCATTGACCCTTTGCAGTTTATACTGTCCTGGCCACGAGGAAATTTTTCATTATATCCAGTCAAAGACCCTTCGATTTCCACAAAAATCCATTTCCACTTGTCCTTTTTCTCTGTAAAGAAAGAACCCCTAGACACCATTCGCAGTACAAAATAATCTCCCATTTAGATCCTAAGACTAAAATTTATTGAATTCAATTTGGAGGATGTTTAATAGAGAATAATGACATTGGCTCATGACTAGAAGGCAAAGAAACTCCATGTTTTTAGGTGAGGAAAGTAAGTCGAGAGGGGACCAATTTATAATTCACAGTGCAGTTTGTGGTTGATGGTAAGCCTTTTTTCCCTTAATTTCCACTAGGAAACAAAAGAGAAGGAAGGGTGCTAAAATTGCAGGAGAAAGCATTTAATTTAGACCATTGAATTTCAAATATTTTTTACTTTTTTCTCAAAGTAATACATGTTTTCATTGCGATGCAGTACACTGATATGTATGTATATCAGAAATAAATTTCACAAAACAATAATTAAACTTACAACGTGACTTTCTCCATACAGCCCAGTGCACGATGAAATCTTTATGTTCTGCCAAGTTTTGGAGGAGACTCTTCACTCTGAGTTTGTCACTATCTTATCCACTCCCCAGGCTAAGGCTATGACCTTGGGCTATAGTCTTTTAGACTGTGGGAGGTAGGAAGCAAAAGGGAGGCAGGGAGAAGGCTGTGTTAAACAGGCATCTGGGTCCCTGCCCAGAAGGCTAGTCTAGGTTGGAAACCTGGCCACGTCCTTCCTTTCTAGGCTCCGTGCACCAGAAAGAATTCCTTTTTGCAATTCATCTAGCCAAAGAGGAGGGGCCATTAAAAATTCACATAAAGGTGCCATATATGCTAATTGAGTCCCTTGACTTTGGGACCTTCTGGTGATACTACCAGAGCGCAAGCATTGCATATCTTGGTCCTTGTGTTATAGAACTTTGGGGGATTCCTGAAAATGGGGTTAAGTGGTTCAAGGGAAGTTTGAGTATCTTCAAGGAAGAGTTATTTAAGACTTGTTTCTTTAATGTAGAAACATTTTATCATGACTTTAGAGAGTCCTGCTATTGTTTTAGTGAATCTTTTCTTGAAATTCTATGGGGATTGGCAAAATTGACCTTTTTAATGTTAATAGGCAGACATTTTCAAGAATGAAAGCAGAGCTATTTTTGAGTTTCATTCCTGATCAACAATCTTTTCCCTTAGTAATTCTAAGACCTGTGTTATTTAGAGACCGTCGAAAGCTGAATGGTCTTCTCACAGAGAAAATTGTGTCTGTCTGCTTATGGTTGGAAAACACTCCAGCATTTACTAACTACAGAGGGTGTTTGAATACATGAAGGAGAGAAGGCTTACGGTCAATTTTTAGATGCTACACTGAACCTTCTGTCCCACATGAGAAGACTACCCCACACAGACATCTGTATAAACACAAAGCCGCACAATCTTAGAGAGTGTCCAGAGGATTTGTGTCTTCCTGGGATGGTGCTGGGGCCTTTTAAAAGATTAGTGATAATAATGAGGATAATGATGATGATGATGATGATAAAGTTTTTGAAGGCCTGGGTGCCAGGCAATATGCTAAGTGCTTTTATCTACATTTTTGCATTTGCTCTGTGCAACAACTCTGAATTAGATATAATTATCTGCACTTTAGAAATGGAAAAATACTGGGGGTCAGAGAAGTTAAGAAAGGTATTCAATGTCATACAACTTTGTAAGGGGGTGAGACTGATGCAAATCTGGTTCTTTCTCTGCTATAACATGCTACCCCTCATTACACACATATACACACACATACACATTGTGCATATATATATTTAATTGAACATTTATTGAATATTTACCATGTGTAAGGTACTGTATTGGTCACTGCATAGTTCTCTCTGTCCACTCTTGCAGTAGCTCTGTGAGGTAGGTCCCATTATCTTCATTTTACAGACATGGACTTTGTAGCTTACAGAGATTTGGTACTCAGGCCAGGTAACATAGATAAGAAATGGTGGAACCAGGGTTTAGACCATTTGTTTGACTCTCAAGTTTGATCTCTTAACCATCTGGCATACCATTGGTGTATTTAACTAAACCCTTCTTGTTGGCAATTTAGGTTATTCCTGAAATTTTGCTGTTATAAGGAGTCCGAAGCAGGCTGAAAATGGCTAAAAAAAATGTAAAACCTCTCCCTTTAAACGCCAGAAAAAAAATCTTAAAAATAGACATAATGCTTAAAAATGATAAAACATGATTAATATATGAAAACCATTAAATGGGCATATTTGCTTCTTAAACAATTTTTTAAAACAAATTGTTATTTTGACCACTTTCCATGAAATCATTTGTAGTCCTTTTACAGCTCTCAATTATTAAGCTGCTCTACTATTACAGCTTGCCTCCAGCTCTAACATTAAGATCGGATTAATCAATACGATTTACTTCTACGTTTGAAGAATAAGAGCAAAAATTTCCCATTTGCTTACTTATGATTAGTGTGCGGTCTGGCTTGGAGTAAAAATCAATGTGCATGTTCTTGATTGATATTATATTTAAAGATATTAGAACTAGTGGGCCCTTAGGAGGAAATTAATATGGTGTTTCCACACATGCCACTTATATTTAAAGGATCTGGGAATGACAGCATATGTTGATATCATCACAGAAGCCATTACTTCCAGAGGTTCATCATCATCATATAATTACAATATTAATTATTTCATAAAATATAATTATAATAAAGTGAGAATGTTATTTTACAAAGAGGATAACATTTTATACAGTTGATTGATCATTTCTGTCTTCATTCAAAGAAGTCCCCTTGGAAACATTACACTGACACCAATACTGGTATTGTCCAGAATATTTCTGGAATTTTCTTTAAAAATTTAAATCATGTTCTTTTAAAATAAGTCCAGTTTACATTGTTTGGGTGTGGCAAACTTTTAAAAGTCATTTGGAGTTATTAAATAGAGTATCAAGGTAAGTAATACCACTGTAGGATAAGAACTTTCACAAAAATTTCACTGTGTTGTCCAAATATTGTCACAGAGGAGCCAATCACTTGGCTACAAATCACTACTTTTGCATTTTGATTATTGAATCTATTAGAACTTGTTGAAAAGCCTGATTGACTAAAGAATTCAAATGCTCTAATAGCATCTTCTAGTAAATCTGTCTAAGGTCCTCAATCACCCATTAAAACAAACCAACAATGACACAATGGATGGAATTTAGGAGGAGCCTGAAGCTGTCATCTAAGGATGTGAGACACATCCTGAGGTCTCTGAGTAGGTATTTAGGCGGCAAAGAGAATCAGACCCAAATCGCCAGTTCCAGAAAATGATAATGAATTAATTATAATAAAATTCCATTACCAAGGTCAAGCTCTACGGCCTTGGCATCTATTCTAAGAGGATTTGACCTATAGTTGGAATAGATGTTTGCATCGTGTCTTTCACCAAGGATCGACAAACATTTTACAAGTATCAACTCATCTTGCTTTCTAAATTAGGCTTCCAGAATTTTGATCCATCAATTTGTGCTTTAATTTACTGAGGCTCAATGTAAGGCTCAATGTGGAAAACATTAAAAACAAACAAACAAACAAACAAACAAACTTTCTAAATTCACCCACTAGTGTCCACTAGTAAACTTTCAGGTTATTAGTCCTCAAATTTAACAGCCCACAGTGAATTATCTTCCTGCCTAAGTTTTTGTATGCATATAAGGAATTATATTTTTGCATGTTTTCGTGCAATAATGATTTCAACTCTGATTTTAGCTTAATTATTCCATTTTCAGTTTTTGTAAATTTTAAGTCACTTTAAGATTGAATATTATATTCATTTAGGAGCTAAATCTGTGCTCCTAAATGCTCCTAAATGTAAGCACTCAGGGCTTACAGGTGCTGAACAATTCTGACTTTCATCTGCTTAGCACCTGGGAAGACTTATGAATCAGATAGTACTAAAGGATCTTCTGGTAGGGAACAAAAAATGATTTCACTATATTAAAAAATATTAATTTAGTCTTTGCTAGGGAAGAATAACTTCTAAGAACATCTGAATTTATCACCTAACTAGGCATCTCATGGGCCATCTTTTTCTGTATCAGTATAAATAAAAAGTAAAGTATCTGTGATGAAAAGCGGTCCTGAATTAAGCTATTGATCACTTTCGGCTTTATGTATTTTTTCAAGTAGGGCTGAAAGTACCCTGATTTTTCATACATAAACCTGTAATCAAATAAGTACCCAGTGAGTTAAGTGCCTTATGCAATACATTGCAGTTAGCAAGAAGTTGGCTTCCTGATTGATTCTTCTTGAATTTGGAGAGAATTACCCATGTATCCTCCCCTGGGCCTCTCTGAGCTCTTGTTTGCGAAACTGAAATTCCCCACATTTTGATAGGCAAAGTAATTTTTACATTTTGACAGCAATTTCACCATAGCTTGTGGGGAGAGTAGTTTCAACACTTCTTAGCAGTTTGTCCAGGTCAGAAGTACTTTTTCTCATGATTGGCATGATAAAGCTAAAGCATCACTTCAGCAAAAGCCTGGCGCTGTCTCTCCTAGTTGGGGCCCAGAGCTCCTTGTGCTTGCTGCTCAGGTCCCTTGTCTGCCATGCCTTTGCCAGCTTGCAAAACACTTTGGTTCTCAATTTAATTACCAATGAAATAGAGACAATGGCTCAGGTCCCGAAGAACTCCAAGGAGCACAGAATTGTGCTGACCACTGTTAAGCCAGATCCTTTAATTTTGCAAAGAGTGGGAGATATTTTTCATGGTATTTGGCTAATCCTCAGCACTCTTAGGGGTCTCAAGGGCATTCTGACGTGTGTGGAAACAAACCCTCAACTCAAAGATCTCAAATAACTGCCCCTAAACCCTGCAGCTCATCAAATGTTCATTTAGATTGTAAGGACTTACAGACTTGGGATGTGCTGAAGTACATTCCACACTTGCTAATAAATAGCTCTTTAGTTGTAAAACTAAATGGATCCAAAAGGGAAGCTCACAGCCCCTAACGCCATGCAGACTTTCCTTTTGAAGTTGAATTTGGAGGTAATTATGTTCATTAATACTGATGAAAATGTCTTTAATTTTCTCCTTGAAAAGCATCATAAAACAATTTTTAAGTTGTTCATTTGTAGCACTGATCACCACTTACAAGGAGGCTTCAGTGGTGCCTGTTTTCTTCAACTTTTCGTGAAATAAATCCACTAACGTCTGGCTTTCTGCTGTGGTTTCTCACACCGCCTCATGTAACTGACTTGTTCTTTTCACTCCTTGCCTTCCAAGCTATGGTTACACAACATAGCCTCTGCCAGACTTTTTTTTATATATATCTGAAAACTGACTCCGTTTTATTTAATTTATTGGGGCAAATGCCATGGACACATTTCCAAGAAAGGAAGAGATGCAGACCATAAACTCTAACTCTAAGAACAAGTAGAGAGAAATGACTTCAGTTGCAGGCATGCAGGGGATTTTGACATGACTCCTTAAGCACTTAGAAAGAAACAATGGTGTGAGATGACAGATATTTCTGTCACCTTCTTCTGGGTTTTTATGAATAATAATAATTAAATTTTATTGAGAACTCACTAAACACCAGGACTTGAGCTAAGTGATTTTAAAAATTTTTATTTTTATGGATGATCCAATTTGACCATTACTACTTAGTGGCGCACAGTCTTGCACACGTCTGCCTAAATTACCTTTTCTTTTTATAAGAAAAAGAGGTTTAATGGTCTGTAAACTGGCAATGATGTCTCCTCAGTGCACGTGAGGAAGACATAGCACTTCCTTGGGCAGGTTCTCTGCCTGGTTGGTTCATCAGTTTCCACTGCTCGTAGCTGTATCTGCTTCGGTCTTGAGGTACCTGGTGCACTTCAGTGCTATACCCACCTGGATGGATCAAGATGCAAAGGAGAAACCGACTGGCAGGACATGTCCTTTCTTTCCTTATGCTCTTCCTCACAGGTTTGTGCATCACTAAAGAAATGGCTATTGTGAATTAGTAGGGAAGGAGAAATTCATCCCAAAACTCTACTCCCACTTACTCCCAGCAGATGATCTTGTTTCCTATTTCAAAAATAAAGTAGAGAACATTGGGTGGGAAAATCTCATACTACTTGCTTCTCCTTCTCAAAGTTCATCTTTATCGGGACGCATCCTAATGCCCTTCCCCCATCTCAGAGGAGGTAGTGCTCTTCATCTTATGAAAGACTAACTTGTGCTCTGGGACCCTCACATCTGTCTCCTTCAGACCCTGCTTCATGACCTGGTCTCCCTGCCTCATACTCTGTCCTTCTCTCCCCACCCACAGGGGTGAAGAGAGGCAAAAAGTACAATGAAGTGCTGGGTCCTGTGTTGGATGTGCCCTGATTTCTTTCCATAGACTCAGAACACCTGCCCTCAGCTCTGCCTCCCCTGCATTGTCCTCCTCTGATACCAGCCAGTCTTCTTGAATGGGAACTCATACTGGCTCTTCCTCCTTCATTCAGCCCATGGCCCTCTCCATCTTCTGACTGTTGCCTCCATTGTGCTGACAAAGATGTCTGGTGATGGCTTGGTGGCATTGCTTTACCGATCTTCCTAGATCTCACTCCAATATTGACACTGTTGGAATCGTCTCCCTGAAACTCTCTTTTTTTGGCTTCCAGGACAACCATCTCTTCTGGTTTATCCTCCAATCTATCTTTTGATCTTTTTTTGGGGGGAGGGGGGAGTGGGAGGGAGGAGGGTGGTTCCTCTTCCTCTGCTGCCCATGAATTGTTGGTGTTCTCCAGGGTAAACTCCTCATCATTCTTTTCTATCTACACACATTTGCTGGGTAATGTCAGCCCCTCCCACAGTTTCATCCTCCATCTATATTCTGGTGACTCCCACATCTCTCTAGATATCCCTGACCTCGCTGTTTTCTGCCATGGTCTTGTTTCCAAGTGCCTATTAGACAAGTCTATCTTCTGTCCTTAGGCACAATGACTTGAATGTGACCCAAACTGACCTTATTATATTCTCTCCCACATCCACTTTTCTCCTTATATCATATGTGTGTATATATATGTGTATGTGTGTGTGTGTGTATATGTATACATATATAATTTCTCAGTCAATGATTGTGATTATAGTACACAGAAGGGGAAAAGTAATGGATCAATGTTTTTAGATTACATTAATGTAAGTTATATTAAAGTGATTTTCAGAAAGGCTTCCAAAAAGTGAAATCCTCAAGGCTTAGAGAATGGTTTAAATGATAAGATTGAAGCCCTC
>JAQZBX010036054.1:0-24328 GCA_029593785.1 Cabassous unicinctus
CCTTCAAAAAAAAAAAAAAAAAAAGGAAGAACAATATTCAGATGAGTTCACAGCTGAAATCTACCAAATATTTTTTAAAAAATGATACAGATTCCCTATATTATATTGAAGAAAATAGGAGAGTTAAAATATCTAGCTCACTATATGAGGCCAGCATTACCTAACACAAAAACCAGATAAAGATGTTAAAAGAAAAGAAAGTAAAAGAACAATATATATATATATCATGCACATAGACAAAGAAATTCCCCCCCCAAATTAGGAAATCATATCCAATAATGTATAAAAAGAAGTACACAACATGACCAAGTGGGGTTTATTCCAGACATGCAAGGCTCATACAACATTTAAAAATGAATTCTTGCAATCATTCACATCAATAGGATGAAGAATAAAAATAATCATGACTCTACCAAAGGAAGGATAAACAAAATTTAAAAAATTATTATCAGCCATTTATGATAAAGCTCTCAGAAATACTAGAAATAGAGGTGAAGTTCCTCAACTTGACAAAAAACATGTACAAAACCCTAAACCTAATTTGTTAGCATTTTTCTCTTTTTCTCTCTTTTTCTCTCTCACTCTTTAATTCCTTTTTTCTTCTTTATCTTACCATTTTTTCTTTTTATTCTTGATCTGGCAGACAGAAGAATGTGTTAATTAGATATCCAGAGGTACCACAATAAACTTTTCACAATTCAAATTCTCAAACTAAAATGTCAAATCATACAATAAGTCAGGAGAGAATGGCCCAGTCATAGGAAAAACAAGAATTGAGAGATAATATTCAACAGGAAGTTTAGCTTCTGGAATTACTAATCAAAGATGTTAGAACAACTCTTTAAATAAATTCAAAGAACTAAAGGAAAACATGTGAAAACAACTAAAGGATGTCAGATGAAATTTATATGGTCAAACTGAAAATTTCAACAATGAGATAGAAATTATAAAGTACCAAAAGGAAATTCTGGAACTCAAATGTAGAGTAACTGAAATTAAAACTTTAATAGAGGAGCTCAACAGTAGATTGGAGGAGCCAGAAGGATCAGGCTTCTTAAGACAAGAAAATTGAAATTGTCTATGTTGAGAAGAAAAAAAGTATGAAAAAATATTAACAGAGCCTGAAGAATCTGTGGGACAACATTAAATGTACCTATATACACATCAAAATAGTTCTAGAAAAGAATAAAGGGCAAGAACATATAATTGAAGAAAAAGTGTCTTAAAGTATTGCAAATCAGATGTAATATATGAATAAACAAATCAAAAATGCTCAATGAACATCAAGCAGGATAAACCCAACAAAATATTAACCAAGACAAATTATAGTCAAATATCAATATTAATATAGAGATAGAATAATAAAACAGAAAGACAGAAGAAACACATCACATATAAGGTATCTTTAATAACAGCAGCAACTGATTTCTCAGTAGACACCATGGAAGCCAGAAGGCAGTGGGAGGACATATTTAAAATAGTGAAAGAAAATATATTCTTACCCAAGAATAATATATCCAGCAAAGTTGTTATTCAAAATTAGGGAGACATTGAACATTTCTGGAAAAACAAAGATGGAGGAAGTTCATTACTACTAAACCATTTCTTACAAAAACTTCTAATAGGAGTGCTTGATGTGGCAATAAAAAGACACCAGATAGTAATTTGAAGCTGTATTAAGAAATTAAGACCTTCAATATCAGTTATAGTATAGATAAAAAAAAAATACCAGTGTTATTATTGCATTTTTCATTTGCAATGTGGTCTTTTACTTCAAATAAGGTTTAAAATTAAAAAGAATATAAAACAAGAACAAATTTTCAGTACTGTGTGCACAGTGCAAAAAGAAGTAATATGTTAGAATGACAGCATAAAAGGGAAACATGGAGGGATAGTGTATGTGTAGACTCATGAAGTTAATTGGAATCAACACAAAATAAATTGTAATATATTCAGGATGTTAAATATCCATGGTAACCATAAAGAAAACATTTCAAAAGTGTACATAAAAGAAAAATATATGTGTTTGAAAATGGGCTCACTCTAATAGATTATCTAAAAATTCAGGGAGTCAGTAATGGAGGAAAGGAGAGACAAAAGTGGTATAACTTACAAAACATACCTTTCAGTTAGCAATGTGGCAGATGTAAATTTTGCTTATCAGTAATTATAATTGTAAATGGGTTAAACTTGCCAATAAAGGCAGACAGTAACAGAATAGATAAAGAAATATAACCCAAATATATCTAGTTGCAAGACATCCATCTAAGATTCATAAATGCAAACAGATTGAAAGTGAAAGGATGGAAAATTATTTCTTACAATTAATGAAAAAAGCTGAGGTTTATTTATTCATATCATAAATACTTAGGTAAAAAATTGTTACAAGAGGCAAAGAAGGGCATTATATATTGATAAAAGGATCAATTGTACAAGATTAAAAAATTATAAACATATATGCACCTATCAATAGAGCATCAAAATATATGAAGCAAACATTGAAATAATTGAAAATAGAAATATAAAATTATGCAATAATATTTTAAGTTTAAATATGTTCCTTTCAATACTACATGAAAGATTTAAAACAAATATTGGTAAGGAAATAGAAGATCTGAAAAACACTTTAATCCAACAAAATGTAACAGATATATAGAATGATCCACTGAACAAGAGCAGGATATATACTCTTTTCAAGTCACAAAGATTATTCTCCAGGATAGATCATATGTTAAGGCCAAAGGAGCCTGAATCAATTAAAGATATTGAAATATTATAATGTAACTTATTTGACCACAATGGAATGAAACTAGAAATCAATAACAGAAGGAAAACTGAAAAATTTACAAATATGTGGAGATTAAATAGCAGAATCTTATACAATCAATGGATTAAATAAGAAAAAAACACAAGGGACACTAGAAAATACTTCGAGATGAGTGAACACAAAGATACAGCATACTAAAATTTATTACATGCAGCAAAGACAGTGCTTACAGAGAAATTTATAGTCATGTGCTTACATTTAAAAGAAGAAAAATATCAAAAAAATAGCATAAATGATATTTAGCAATGAATAAAAGAAGGGAAAAGTAATCACAAATAATAGAATAATAAAATAAGATTTGTGTGGAGATAAATGAAATAGAAAATGAAAAGAAGAATTGAGAAAATAAAAAACAAAGAATTGGTTTCTCAATAAATCAATAAAATATATGAAATTTTAGGTAGACCAACAAAGAAAAAAAAGTGAAGAAAGTAATTAAACCAGAAAGGAAGATGATGATATAACTACTGACCTTACAGGATAGGATTATAAAAGAATATTATGACCAATTTATACCAAAAACCAAGATAATCTAGAAAATATTGAAAAAAAAAATCCTAGAAAACATCAATTACTGAAATTGGTTATTGTTTGTATGCAAAATTATTTTCCAACAACTAACTTTTAGCCTCCTTGTGTCCCTGGGTCTAAGGTGAGTTTTTTGTAGACAGTCTATAGTTGGGTCATATTTCCTTTTCCATTCTGCTAATACGTGTCTCTTGTTTGGAGAGTTTAAGCCATTAACATTCAATTTTATTATTGTCAAGGAATTACTTACATTAGCCAGATTTTCTTTACTCTTATGTATTCCATATGTTGTTTTTATTTCTCTTTTTATCTTTTAGTTATCCTTACACTCTCCTCCAACTCTCTCTCTCTCCTATTTTTTCCTTTCAATCTGCAGAACTACCTTTAGTATTTCTTGAAGGGTAGGTTTCTTCTCAAAAAACTCTCTTAATTTCTGTTTATCTGTGAATATTTTGAACTCTCCTTCACTTTTGAACACCAGCTTTGCTGCATAGAGAATTCTTGGCTGGAATTTTTTTTTTCTTTTATCACCTTAACTATGTCATACCACAGCCTTCTTGCCTCCATGGTTTCAAATGAGAAATCAGCATTTAATCTTATCGAGCTTCCTTTGTATGTGATGGATCTCTTTTCTCTTGCTGCTTTCAGTATTCTCTCTTTGCCTTGAGCATTGGACAATTTGCTAAATATATGTCTTGGAGTAGGACTGTTGGGATTTATACTGTTTGGGGTGTGCTGTGCTTCCTGGACATGTACATCCATTCCCCTCAATAGTGTTGGGAAGTCATTATTTCTTCCAACATTCCTTCTGTCCCCTTTCCCTTCTCTTCTCCCTCTGGGATGCCTATAATGCATATGTTTGTGCATTCTGTGTTGTCATTCAAAACCCTAATTCCCTGCTGGATTTTTTTCTATCTATATCTATCTGTTCTATCTGTCTGATTTTAAATGTACTGTCTTCCAGATCAGTAATTCTTTTTGCTCAAATCTGATTTTCTGTGCTTCCAGTTCTTTTTGATTTCTTACATTGTGCCATTCATCATCATCATATCCATTATCTTTTTATATTTCTTTACAATTTCTTTGGTATGTTCTTACAGTGTCTTCTTAATATCCTCAATCTCTTCCTTCACTTCATTAAGCTGATTCATGTTTGTTTGGACATCTCTGATTAGTTGTTCCATGTTCTGCATCTCTTCCTGTTTTTCAGTTTGTTCATTAGGCTGGGCCATGTTTTCCCAT
The DNA here is from genome assembly GCA_029593785.1 of Cabassous unicinctus. Taxonomy (NCBI): domain Eukaryota; kingdom Metazoa; phylum Chordata; class Mammalia; order Cingulata; family Chlamyphoridae; genus Cabassous; species Cabassous unicinctus. The sequence goes on from JAQZBX010036054.1 coordinate 4,598, forward strand.
TTCTTTGTATGGCTTGTAATTTTTTGTTGGTATCTTGGCATCTGTTTATCTTGATGGTTTTATTTGGTTGGCTAGCTTCTCTTTATACCCTAGTGCTTAATTTTGTTGTGTTGTTTTGTCTGTGTGGTAAGCTTTGGCTTTGACACTTCATTCCTCTTATTCTATTTCCTTGTTTTGGTCTATGTTCCCTTGAAAAAAAAATTAGGGCCAGAGAAAAGGAAAGAGATAAGAAGAGAAAAAAGAATAATATTTATAATAATATATCATGGTAGAACAAGAGCTGTAAAAGAACTAGGAAAATAAATTGTTAACATGAGTAAAAAATCATAAGACATACAGAAGAATAAGAAGAAAAAAGTGGAATAGAGAAAATGAAATTAGAATCAAAAAAGAGAAAAATATATAGAATGAATTAAAAGGCCAGAATGATGTGAAAAGAGGAAAAGAAAAAAGAAAACAAAACAAAAAAGAAAATGTAAAAAAAAGAAAGAAAACAGAGAGAAAAGAGAGAGGGTAATATAAACAAAAAAAATTGAAGACCAAATGAAAAGAGGTGGAATGAAGGAAAATCAACAAAACATAGAAGATAGAAAACTGATAGAAAGAAAAAAAATAATGTATATTTTAAAAAAATGATCAAAGAAAAAAGGGGGGCAAAGAAAGGGGAAACACAACAAACAACAAACAAAACAGCAGCAACTAAAGAAAACAACCAAGGAAAAACAGCCTTCTATCTTAGGCCCCTAAGGAGCTTCTCAAGCTGTCAGTTTTCATCAATCAATCACCCTGCAGCCTGCCCTCTGCAGGTGAGGTACCAGGTTTTTGTGAGTAAAATTTTAAAAATGAAATTTTTATTAAAATAACAGATCCAATACCTCCTAAAACCAAAAAAATTCTATATTTTTTCTATCACAAGGTATCAGCTGAATGCCTGATAATCAAGTGGATTCCTCTCTTGATCACTTCTCTAAGGAGACCCAAGAATTGAACAAGGGGCTTCATGCATGCAAGGCAGGAATTCCTTCACTGAGCTAAATTGTCTCCTTAGGTCAATTAGCCTTCAGAGAGCTATCTGTCCCCTTTTCCTCAGGCATTTTTAGACTTCTACAGCTTTCTAGAGTCCTGTTGCTTAGGTGCCTGCCCCACCCCCTCTCAAATCTATTTGCTCTCTTTCCAAGTGTGGCAGGGTGTGACAGACTGAGCAAGGGGATTCCCCCTTCCTTTTCCAGGTTGGATTGGGTTCACTTCTGAGATTCAAAGGAGACTCGGCTGGCCAAACTCATTGCAAAGAAACCACTCTCCACTATCCCCTTGACTCATCTTCCTTCCAGGTAGTGCCCCCTCCAAGTGTGATGGCAGCAGTGAAACAAGGGCACTGAGAATACTTGCCTTGAGGATGGGCTATATGTGCCATTTCCAGCCACAGGGGTGAGCAACTCATTGTTTTCCTTTGGCTTCTTTATCTTTCCAGTGCCCTCCTAGATGACTTAGAGCAACTTCCTATTCTATATAAATCCAAAGCAGGTCCTTTGGATTGGTCCCTGCATTCTCTCCGCTTTTTTGTGTGTGAGAAGGTCAGACTCTGCCTACCACTTTGGCACCATTTTCCCCAGAAGCTTCTCTATTTTGAGTTAATTTTATATATGGTGTCAAGCAGTGGTCCAAATTCATTCTTTTGCAAGTGGTTACCCAGCTGTCCCAGCACCATTGTTGAAAGGTTATTTTTTCCTCCATTGAATTGCATGGAAGCCTTATGGAAAATGAATTAACTGTAATTGTGAAAGTTTATTTCTGAACTCTCAATTCTATTCCATTGAACAATATGTTTACCTTTATCTTCACACCAACCCATCCTCATTACTGTAGCACTGATTAAATTTTGAAATTGGGACATGTGAGTCTCTCTACTTTGTTCTTCTTTTTCAAGATTGTTTGGATATTCTGGGTCCCCTGAATTTCCAGATTAATTTTAGGATTTGTTTGTCAATTTCTGAAAAAAAATTACAGGCTTGGATTTTGACAGTGATGGCATTGAATCTGTAGGTCAATTTGGGGGACATTGCCATTGTAACAATATTATGTCTACTAATACATGAATGTGTCTTCCGTTTATTTAGGTCTTTAATTTTTTCAACAATATTTTTTGTTTTTCAGTATACAAGTTCTGCATTTCTTTGGTGTAAATTTTTTCTGAATTATTTAATTCATTTTTATGCTATTGTACATGGAATTATATTTCTTACTTTCATTTTCAGATTGTTCCTTACTAGTGTACAAAATAAAACTGATTTTTCTATATTTATACTGTATTCTACACAGTTGCTAACTTGTTTATTAGATATAATAGATTTTTAGGTGATTATCTGGGATAGTCTACATATAAGATCATATCATTGGTCAATTGAGATAGTTTTACTACTTCCTTTGCAACCCATATATCTTTTATTTTTTCCTTCATTTTCTTGCTTAATTAGCATATCTAGGACCTCCAGAACAACAATAAATAAAATTGGCAAGAGAAGACACTGTTTTCTTGTTTGGATCTTAGGGGGATAACTTTCAGTCTTTTCCCTTTCATTATCAAGGGGACTGGGCCCATCAAGGGGACTGGGTCAAGGACACAGAAACATCAACCTCAAGGGCAGCACTGCTAGAAGAGGGGACAGCCCTACATGTTTAGGGAGCACTTGCATGTAGACACTAGTTGAATATTTGGGATCTAATGCATCTCTCAATCTCTCCCTCTCTCTCTCTCTCTTTCTCTCTCTCCACCACACACACACACACACACACACACACACTCTTACAGGAAGCCCAAGGCCAATCCCCATCTCTCTGGAGCATCCTACCCTTTTAGCTTCAATATCTGCCTGCCCAAATCATGTGTCTCTTGCAGATGGCATCCAAGAGCAGCCCCTCCTGGCAGGAAGGGATCCCAGATCTCCATGGCAGTCCTGCCCTACACCTGTCTCTTCTGTCTTCTCCACGGGCCCTGGGAGCATTTAGATGCTGCTGCTCCTCCTTGCCCTACCTGCAACTGACCACAGCCACAGTCCACCCCATGCACAGTAGGTTGCAGGGTCATGGGTGGGAGGCCAGTATGGGCAACAGGAAGAAGGAATGCAGAGTGAGGAAGACAGCACTTGTGTCCATTCTCACACCCCTGGTCTGGGATCAGATCCACTTACTTCCCTTGTCTGAATCTCAGTCTCCACACTTGTCACAAGAGTGATGACCCTTGCTCTGCCTCCTTTCTAGGATTTATTGGGCTAGAAGAAATCATTAGCACTGTGCCATCTTTGAAATTTCCCTTAGCATTACTCAATGTATATACAGGCTCTTTACATTTATAAACATGCAAAGAAGTATTTAGTGTAAAATGATTCTTCCTTACACTCAGATTGCAGTCATCTGTCCCAGAGTTAACCAGTATTAATTGTTGTTTGTGCATCCTTCCAGAAATTTTCAAAGCATAATACAAATATGTGTGTGTTTTCATGATAGCACACCATACTCCATTGCTGTCAAAGAGAAATTTAATGAATGCCACACAAACATTATCATTTTGAAATGACATAAATATAAAATATATGAATGTGATAGTTTATATTATTTATTTCATACCAGAATCTTCACAGTACTATCTTCAGATAAGCTGCTAGAATAGGAATTGCAGAGTAAAGTGTCATGATTATTTTACAGATTTCTTAATGAATGTGTATACTAAAACTGCCCAACTCTCAGTGCCTATGATATCCCCAGCCCCTTTCCCTTGTCCCAGTACCTAATCATTTCTCCCAGAGTGAAATGTCCAGGTCTTACTCTGTGGCCCCAGCCCTGAGATCTGCCTGCCATGTGGCTCCCAGGACTCTGGGACTCTCCTGGCTGCACAAGGGTCTGCTCCTCTGGCCAAAGGGACCATGCTTCTAGAGGGACAAGGAATCTATAAAAGAGTGTGAGTTCTGCCTTTGGAAAGATGAAGTTCCCATCCTGACTCATGACTTTACACAGATTATTTAATCTACCTGAGATTTAGTTTTTCATGTCATCAGAGATTAAAATAGCTGCCTCTCAAGATAAGGATGAGAATTCAGCAATTGACCCCATTTGTCTTTGATCTTCCTGGAGGGAAGTTTTTTGTTGTTCACAAAATTGTTCAAGTGAGAAGATAATTATTATAATATTTTAAATTCTACAATCGGTGTTATTTCTGGGTCTGTTTCTATTGATATAATTTTCTCCTCATTATAGGTTGTATTTCCTGTTTTTTACTTAGCTGGTAATTTTTATTAGATGATAGACATTTTGCACTATACATCATTGGATGCTGCATATATTTATATTCTTTTCAACAGTCTTGAGTTTTGTTCTGAGCTGTAGTTTAGTCCTGCCAAGTCTTTATTTTACAATTTGTTCTGTGGGACCTAAGCAACCTTTAGTCAAGGGCTAACTGTTCCCTACTACAGAGACAATACCCTCTGAATACCCAAATTTCCATAAATATTAATTTCTCCCATGCTGACAGGTGGAAAATCAACTATTCCCAGTCCTGTAGGAGACCTGAGGACTGCATTGCCTGTTGCTTTCTCATGCTTTCTTCCTAAGCCATTGGTAGTTTGCTTCTGACATGGGATGGGTCAGCTGAAGACTCAAGGGGATCCCTCTGCAGAGCTATGAAGTTGTCTTTCCTTGCTCAGCACTTTCCTCTCCATGGAGTTCAATTCTTCTGACACTCTGCCTGCAAATGTAGCTGCCTTGACTTCCCAGACTCCCAGCTGCATGTCCCCAACACAAGGACACTGCCAAGGACATCTGGGCTGGTCTGTAGCCTGTAAACTGTCCACAGGCTGGGGACTGTCACCTCACAGGTTTCCCATCCCTTGGGGATCTCTGCTGTGCACTGCTTTTTATCCAGGATCTGAGAACTGTGAGTTCATATTTTCTATCCAGTATTTTTAGTTGTTTAAGGTAGGAGGGCAAAACCAGCCCTTATTACTCCATCATGACCAGAAGCAGATGTCCTCTTGGATGATAATACTTGAGACTTTAGGTGAGCAGCCTCACAGATAATCAAGAATGTGCAAAATCACACAAGAAAGTGAGGGCATTTTATCCCTATCCAATTGGCTCCAACAGTTTCAATTAAAAACTCCCTAGCACAGTTAAAGTGGCAATGTAACCAGCATACTCATATGCTGCCAGAGTCAATGACATTGAAAGGGTCCTTGGCAAAATGATCACACAAAAGAATCTAAGTAGGGGTCCAACATTTGCCCTACTCCTAAATTCCCTAGTCCTGCTAATTTATTCCAAGAAAGTAAAACCAAGGGAATATCTCTTGATGCACATGGACATGTTCATATGCTATTTGTCATATGAAGAAGACAACGTATTAAAGTCCAACTGCAGCAGAAAGGTTAATTGCAATGTGGCTTATCCCTTGATCTGCTACCATGAAAAAGTTTCATCATAAAAATTGCAAAACAACCTGGAAAAATTCTAGAGATAAAATGTTAATCAAAAAGAGCAGAGCACAAATGTGAATGCAGACTAATAATATAATTATGCAAACATAATATGCTCAGGGCTGAGGACAAGTCTAGGACATGGGAAAGGGAAGCAGAAGAGTGCTGGGGTGTGGGATGGTGAGGTATTGTATCTCTTTTGGAATTCTCTTTATGTAATTAAAATTTTATGTTATCAATAAATTTAGTTTCTTGTTTTAAAATGTTTTAAAAATCTTATGCAAGTAATCCATATTCACTGTGGAAATCATTAGAAAAAAATAGATGACTACAATGAGGAAAAATCTTTTCTACCAGAATCAATCAGCATTCCCAATTAGTAAATACATATTATTTTAGAAAAGGTTAGGATATTTTATGATTTCTAAGGTAAACCAGAGGTAGCCAGTAGCTCTGAGCTCTGCATGGCTCCAACACACAGGCCTTTTTGTTTATTGTTATGTTCTGACCCTACATAAGAAGCCATAGTATTAATGCCATTAATTTTCCACTCTTTCTCCAGAAAGCACATAAAGAGGCTGTATACACTAGATATGCACTTTCTTTCTGTGAATTTCCATCACCCTTCCCCCTGGAGAATGTGTTGAGTCTGTAGCTACCTCTGTCCTCCCATACAAAAGGCCTAACCCACCTGTGGGCAAGGGCAGCACCCTGGAGGGAGGACCCTGGGCTGGGATTCAGAGTACTCCAGTCCAGTACCATCTGCTGTTGTGCCACATTGGCATGTCTCTGTCCCATCTGACCCTCAGTTTCCTCATCCATGAGATGAAGAGAAGCATGGCCCCTGCTTTGGTGTGTGGCTGGGTGAAGCCCAGTGAGACCAGAGGTCAGGGCAATGTGTTGAGGACAAAGAAGGTTTCCTCCACTCTGATGCACCTCTTGCTCTTTCCATCTCAGGTAGACATAGAAAGGTGCTCTGTGTGGCAAGTAGTGTATATTCTATAGGGCGAGTGCTGTGACTTGACACAAGTCAACACACATTCCCTGGGCCCCTGCAGAGTCCTGGCTGTGGGTACGGAGGAGAAATGAGTGAGGTGCAGCCCTAGCCCTTGCTGTGCAGGGACAACCAGGTTGGAGGGAGAAACCCACACTGAAATAGGGAATCACCACTCCTGTCCTGAGCCACAGGGCAGTACATACTAAGAGCCGTGCTGACCCAGCAGTGCAAGTGATTCTCCATGCCTAGGGCAGGCATGAGTGCTTTACTGAGGAGTTGACATTTGAACTGGACCTGGGAGGATGAGGAAGAGATCAGCAGGAAGGAAGGGGAGGTAATATCAGGCAGGAGAAATGGCATGAGCCAAAGTGCCAGGCAGGAGAGTTGATGGACTTGTGTTTTGTGGGGGAGGTTAGGGCATGGTCTGCAGGAAGGGGCATGCAGGGCTGGCTCGCCAAAGGTCTTAGGTGAGCACCAGCTCCACTGCCCACAGCTACCTCATCATCCACCTGTTACAGAGCCTTTTTGCCCTGGTAGTCACATACAGCCTGGTATTGTCTGTCATCCACAGCCAGGCCCTGGCCATGCTGCAAGGCCTGGACATTGATGTAAGTGCTGGGCAGGCTGCCAGCAGTGGCCCAGGTCCTGGTGTTGTGGCAGATGGGATGAAAAAACCCAAGCAGCACTCAGAAGGGGGCTGATGAACAAAGTTTTATTACACGTGGGCCCAGAGAAGAGTCAAGTCTCCAATGATATCTGAGCCCCATGTCTTGATTTTCATAAGTTTATATAGGAACTCTAAGTGGGCAAATTCCTAAGCAAGCAGGCAGGCAGGGTTACAAAAGCAAAAAGAGTGAGGTTAGCTTATCTTCCAAAAGCACAGGGCTATTAGGGAGGAAAAAGAGTCATTATCTGTTTAGAGTTGTAAATTCCAGTTAGAAGGGGCAGGCTGGGACTGCTTATCTTCCTAAGGAAGTGGATTCCATGGAGAAAAGGGAGGAGGGGAGAAAAGGGAATGAGGGGAGTTTATTTTCCTAAAGCTGTTGGTTTCTGCTGAGGGGGTTGAGGGTCCCAGAACTTCCCTTATCATTCCCCCCTTTTGATGCCCTTATAATTCTTCATGGGGCATCATCTGTTAAAATGGGATTTTTCTATAGTCTTCAAGGGTTGATATATAACATGAGGCATTACTTGGTGTTTTAAGGCATTTAAATGGGAAGTGATGTATTGTGTAGGTACCATAGAACTCATGGCCCGAAAGTTAAAAGGAAGAAGACTGAGGCTATTACTGGCATAATAGCAAAATCCAGGAAAGGAGGTACTGGAAGTATTTCCCACTGGCAGATGCCTGGTATACACGGTTTAAGCAGTCTTTGGCTCATTCCTTTAGTAGGGCTACTTTGTCCCTAACTATTCTTGAGGAATTTGCATAGAAACAGCATTCTTCCCCCAGGGCCTAGAAGATCACCCCTGAACCTGTGGTGAGCAAGTCTAATCCTCACCTGTTTTGTAAAACCACTTCTGCAAACGAGTCTCTCTGGTCTTGTAACACACTGAGAACCCCCCGATATTTCTTTTAAGGTCATTTGATGTTTCCTGTGTTAGGGTTTGTTAGCCCACCTGACCAACTGTGAGTGAGACTGTGCTACTGCTGCACTCCTGACTACTCCTAGTCCTAAGAGTATTGGAATTGCCTGTATTTGCTCATTTGGCTCAGGAGAGCTCTCCAAGCAATTCATCTTCATACACTGAGAATGACGGTACTGGCCAAGCCATGTCACAGATACCCTGGCCATCTTGGGGTAGGCACCGGTAGGAGTTGCTGCCACAGACCCAGATGGTGCAGATTGAGGCATATCAGTCAGGCTCATTGAGCGGTCAGGCAGTGTTACAGTTGACCCTTCCAAGAGGGAGGATGGTTGAAGGAGACCTCGTAGTTATGTTTTTACAGTTAGCCAGTTTTCCTGGGGTTCAGTTATGTGGACTGGGAGGGACCTGATTCCCACTGCAGAGCTGTCATGGGTCAGGAGGGTTATGTTCCATGGGACAGGTTCAAGGAAGATGGTTAGACTTGAGGAAGTACATAGCCAGCAGGAGGCAGATATGTCTGGCTGGGATTCATTTAGGAGTTGGTGGAAATTTCCAACATGGTTCAAAAGGAGGTTGAGGGGGACTGTTCTAACTTTTAGTGTCTGGGCAGCTTTACTGATATTTTTCATTAGGGTTTTCTCTGGGGGTTGGGTAACTGGGATCAGTTGGACCAGTATGAGGTCCCCTGGGTTCGGCCCTGCTGTGTCATATATCCCGATTCCTAATTTTAGTCCTGTTTGGGCCTTTAAAAATGTATTTTCTGATATAGTGGTTGTGTTTAATAAGGTGAGTTTTACGGGGTCACAGGTTTCTATGCCACACACTGCTGGGCTGGGGATTATCTGTAGGAGATATGGAGAAGTCCGTGGGACCCCCTTCCAGGGAGCGGTGGCACTTACCAGCAAGCTCCAAGAGCAGCAGAATCCTCCATTCTTTCAGGGGTCTCAGCAGAGGTATTTGTTATAACTCCCATAGTTGTGACCCCTACACCTTCTCCTGGGAGCAGGTATGGGGGCATGGGGTTATGGGGCAACTAGCAAGGTGTAAGGACAGGGATCTTGGATTGCCCTGCAAGCATCAAATATTAGCGAGGCTGAAGTTGCACCTGCCAATAATGGGAATTAAACATTCAGCATGGATTGTTTGTTCCAGCTTTGACTAACCTGCAGCTGCCATAGATTTTGGGGGTGGGAATTGGCTTCTAAGGAGAGTGCAAGGAAGGAAAGAATAGGCAAGTCAAGGCACAGAAGCATCCTATTATACACCAATAAACATTTGCAATTAGGGCTCTATTCACTATACTCCAGTCTGCAGGGGCTTCTGCAGTGAGTCCAACTCCAAATACCAAGGTGAGCATGCCATATAAGCCCAGGATCTACCAGGAGCAGGGGTCTATTCAGCAGGGGTTTCACGAGGTCAGTGCTCAGGGATCTCGGGCGACTCGCACACTCAAGGGATGCCGGGTATGGGTTGGGCTGTCCAGCTATCCTGCTCTTTATTGGGGTGTGCCTTCTTGACCCTGGAATGATAGATCCAAGGGAAAATGCCTGCAACTTTAAGAGCAGTAGGAGTTACAAGGATCACAGTATTTGGACCTATCCAGGAAGGCAGAAGGGGTTCTTTTTTCCAGTCTTTGACCCAGACTAGGTCCCTGTATTAGTCAGCCAAAGGGGTGCTAATGTGAAATACCAAAAATGGGATGGTCTTTATAAAGGGTATTTATTTGGGATAGAAGTCCACAGATACCAGGCCATAAGGCGTTAAGTTTCTTCTCTCACAATACATACCAATATTTGTAAAATGATAAATAAATACATATGCATATATGTGCATTTGTTTACATAAATGTTATTTGTTATATATATATATATATATTTAAAGGTGCTTAGATTACCTAAATATTACTCAGAAATTACAGGGATTCCCATGTTCCCCACCTCCCACACCTCCAACAACATCCCACACCACCATTCCTCATCTGTGTGGCACAACACCCGCAATGGATATACACATCCTGGGGCCTTGCCACCAAGCATAGACCACAGTTCACATCATAGACCACACTCTCTCCCACACAGTTCTGCATGGTATATGCTGTTGCAAAATGGCCTACATCCGTCACCGCAACACCACTCAGGACACCTTTCTTTATAAATTTCCCCATGCATATTAACAGTAGCAAATGCATACTTAGAGTCAGTGTAAATGTTTACAGCTTGCCAGGTGGCTAGCTGCAGGGCTCAGACCAGTGCCCAGAGTTCTGTTCGTTGTGCAGACCATCTCCGTGGTAGAGATGCCACTCCCACTACCCATTCATTAGTGGTGACTGCATATCCAGCAAGCTTTCCCCCATTTTTAATGAGACTGCTCCCATCTGTAAATCGTGTCTGAACTGGGGAAGGGAGCAGTTTTGTCTTGGTGGTCAGGGTGACTGGCGTAAACTTCCTCAGTCACTTAAATACAGTCACACTCGGGAGCCCATTCCACATCTGGCAGAAAGGTTGCAGGGTTTAGACTGTGCACTGTTTTATTGTAATTCTGGGGTTTTCACAGAATAAACCTTATTAATGTGCAAGCCAGGGATTAAATATCCACCGATGCCCATGTGAGTTCATTAGGGCAGTGACTGTGTGTGGCACAATAACATGAATTGCCTGTCTGAGGGTTAATTTGTCAGTTTCTTTGACAAGGGTTATGGTTGCTGCCAGGACTTTCAGGCAGGGCAGCCACTCTGCAGCCACAGGGTCCAGCTGCTTTGAGAGGTAAGCAATGGGTCTTTGTCAGGGGCCAGCTGTTTGTGTGAGAACCCGCAATGCTACTTTGTTCTTTTCATGCATGAACAGGTTAAAGTTTTGAGTTACATCCAGGAGTCCCAAAGCAGATGAGCCCCAACTTGGGCTCATCTGAGTTGTCTTTTGATGTTTTGAAAGGCTCCCTGTTGAGCTGTTCCCCAGGCAAGAGGCTGTTTTTCTGGACTGTCAGAACTTCATAGAGGGGTTTGGCCATGGTTTGAATCCAGATGTGGCAGAACCTTGCAGCCCCGAGGAACTCACGAAGCTTTCTTTTTGTGGTGGGGAAAGGGATGGTGCAGATCACTTCTTTTCATTCGGGTCCAAGCATCCAGTGCTCTTGTGTGATGCTGTACCTCAAATACTTGACCTGCTGTTTATAGATCTGGGCCTTTTGCCAAGTCACTTTGTACCCAGTCTGTGTTAGAAGTTGTAGGATAGTCTGGGTCCATCTCCAGCAGTCCTCTTCCATCTCACTGGCAAGTAGGAGGTCATCTACATATAGTAAGAGTGCACACTTGCAATCCTCCTGGGAGTAGGTGGCCATATCTGCTGCCAAGTCTTACCTAAAAAGATTAGGGGAGTTTTTGAAGCCTTGCAGGAGCCAGGTCCAGCTTAGCTGAGTTTCCTCCGGGTTTGGGGATCTTCCCATTCAAAGGCAAACAGAGGTTGGCTCAGGAGTCCAGCCACAGGCAGAAGTCATCTTTCAGGTCCAGGCAAGTGAACCAGGTGGCTTCAGGTGGCAGCTGTCCTAGCAAAGTGTATATGTTGGGAACAACCTGATGTAAGGAGAATGGTGTTATTAATGGCTCATAAATCCTGCACTGGTTGAAATCTGGTCCCATCTGGCTTTTTCACTGGTAATAACAGGATGTTCTAGGGTGACTGGCACTCAATCAGGATTCCTTCTTTTCTCAGGTGACCTATGTGTTCGACCATGCCCAATTGCACTTCACAGGAGATTGCATACTGCCTCTGCCAGACCAGGACCACTCGAGGCTTCAGGTTGATGATGATGGGTGCATGGTTCTGTGCCGTTCCTGGTGGGTTATTTCCCACATAAACCTGGGGGAAATGTTCCAGCAGTTTTTCTGGATTTTGACTTGAACATTCTTCCACATGAAGTCTCCATTCTTGGCTTCAGGGTACGTTGACAAGGAAGGTGAGGCCAGTCCTGAGGCTTAAGCTTGCTGACCCTTCAGGTTTGAAGGCAATCTGGGCTCCCTGTTTGTTAAAAGGTCCCTACCAAATGGGGAAACTGGACATTCAGGCAGGTACAGAAATTCATGAGTCACTTCGTGGCCATCAAACTGGCAAGTTCTTGACTGGCAAAAAGGCCATAGGCTTGACTGGTCCCCAGTCGCTCCTATGATATTAGCAATTTTTCCACTAAAGGGGGTGATAGGGGTCATGACCACAGAATATTCAGTGCCAGTGTCCACCATGAAAGTCATTGACTGGCCCCCAACTTGTAATTTGACCATGGGCTTGTTGGGGCCAAGTTCCAGTGAGCCTGGTCACCCCTATTCAGGGTTGAGTCCTGCCACACCAATCAGATGGTCTTGGGGCTCAGGATGGTATTTCTCTTTAGGGATGTTCCCTCTATGTGCCTGAGACTTTTGAGTGCACTCATTTTTTCAGTGCCCACTTTCTTTGCAGTAGGCACATTGGTCTCTGGCCAGAGGCCACCTTCTGGTGCTTGTCCCTCCTTTTCAAGGTGGCCCTTCTCATCTGGTGGCATCAGGATTTCCCAAGGCTCCTGCCAGTAGGGAGGCTTGATGTTTTATTTGCTTCTTGGCTTCTCATTTGGCAGCTTTGTCTTGATTGATGGATACTTTGTTGGTGACTTCCAGGAGTTGAGAGATGTTCACCCCTGCAAACCCTTCTAAATTTTGGAGATTTCTTTTAATGTCCATTGCTGCCTGAGCAACAAAGGTGGCATTCACCATCCTCTGGTTTTCCGGAGCTTCTGGGTCAAAAGGGGTCTAGATTCTGAAGGCCTCACAAAGTTGTTCATAGAAATATCCCAGAGATTTGTCAGGTTTTTGAGTAACTAAAGTCATCTTTGTCGTGTCTCTGGGTCGTTTTGCCCCTTCTTGGACCCCTCTTAGGGACACTTCCTGATATTAATGGAGTGCAGCCCATCCCTGATCAGTATTGAAATCTCAGTTTGGTTGGGCTTCTGGTGCCACCTGTCTTGTCAAATCTCTGGGTTTAAGATGCCAGTAGAGGCCTGTTACTGCAGCCACTTTCAGGCTTCCATCAGAAATCGTCATCTCTTTTCTGTATTAAGCAAAGTCAGGAGGAGTTGGCAACAATCATCCCAAGTAGGACAATGGGTTTGGAAAATTGATTCCATGAAATCAATAAGGGCCTGGGGCTTTTCCAAGTAGGAGGAGGTGGGGTGCTTCCAGTTTAAGAGGTCTGTAGTTGTGAAGGGCTGGTAGTATAATACAGGCTTCCTGGGTCAGATGGTTGCATCCTCACTGATCTGGGCCAGACCCTATGTTTCATGAAGGGGCATCTGTAATGTGGGTTGTGCCGAATGAGCCTCCTTGCTATGGGGTTCCAAGACTTTCCTCAGAGAGGGTCAATGTTCCCAGAGGGACCAAAGGTGGCATTGTTTCTGTGAGATCTGCCTGCACTCTCAGTCTAGGAGGAGAGGCTAAAGCCACCAGGGTGTATTGTGGTGGTGGTGGGGGTCCCTTCCAAGGGCCAGCCAACATTAAAAGTGGGCCACTCTATGTCACATAAGGTTCAGAGGGTGCCGGGGTTCATCCAGATGCCATAATCTCTGGAAAAACCTTTCTTGAAATTCTTGAGCATGCAGTTTAAGATGGTAGGTTTTGACTGTGATGAGCCCATACACTGTGTCAGTGGTGCAAGATAGACAAGGGAAGTGGGTCACCTTTTTCAAGGTCACTCAGATGCCTGCCTGTGTGCATCTCTTGTGAGAACTTTGGCTCATCTTGGCTAAGGCACCCAGGCAAAGTTTGGGTGAACTGTTATGCCATATGATGTAGACATGGAAAATAGTTTAGGGCCCACACAGGCTCTGTAGCAAAGGCAGTGGAGTCACAGATTGGTACGGCAGATGCAAGACTTTGCCTTTCTCACTCACTCACACAGTCACTCAGAGGTAATGTAGTCCCTCCCACAGGGATTAACAGTGTTAAATCCACACCCTGAGTTGGTGGTGTGAGATAGACAAAGGAAGGGGTTACCTATTTCGAGGCCACTCTGATGAATGCCTGTCCACGTCTCTCATGAGAACTTCAGCTCATCTTAGCTAAGGCACCCAGGCAAAGTTTGGGCGAGCCGTTATGCTGTATGACCTAGCCATGGAAAACAGGTTAGGGCCCAGACAGGCTCCATAGCATGGGCAGTGGGGTCACAGACTGAAATGACAGATGCAAGTCTCTGCTGTCCTCACTCACTCACATAGTCATTCAGATGTTATGCAGTCCCTCCCACAGGGATTTCCCTATTCTGGAATCTTGGTACTCGAGATTTCAGGAGATGATCAGTCTCCTCTTCTGTCCAGAGATGGGCCTGACTGAGGACTTGGCACCCGGGGCCTTACTTTCTGGAGCCTTCTGGCACTTTTCAGTCCACCTCCCCACTGAGTCATGCCAGGGTGTGAGGACGTGGCCCACGAGGACTGCCTCAGAAGGAGGTCCCATCAAGAGTATGGGTGGCACCCACCTCATTCACTCAGAGATCGCCATCAGCCGTGCCCATCAGCCCCAAGCTGGAAGCATAATGGCCTGCTCGACTGGATTTCCCTGGTAAGGGAACCAAATGTTGCAGCAGATGGAATGAAAAAACCCAAGCAGCACTCGGGGTGGGGCTGATGAACAAAGTTTTATTATGTGCGGGCCCAAAGGAGAGCCAAGACTCCAAAAAAAATCTGAGCCCCATGTCTTGATTTTCATAAGTTTATATAGGAACTCTAAGTGGAACTCCAAGTGGGCAAATTCCTAAGCAAGCGTGCAGCTGGGGTTACAAAAGCAAAAAGAGTGAGATTAGCTTATCTTCTTAAAGCACAGGGCTATAGTAAGAAAAAGTGTCATTATCTGTTTAGAGTTGTAAGTTCCAGTTGAAAAGGGCAGGTGGTGAGTGCTTATGTTCCTAACTGTGGATTCCATGGAGAAAAGGGAGGAGGGAAGAAAAGTGACTGAGGGGAGTTTATTTTCCTAAAGCTGTGGGTTTCTGCTGAGGGTGGTTAGGGTCCCAGCACTTCCCTTATCACTGGGAGCTCATGTGCCCTCCTTGCTGCTGCTCCCCAACACATGCCCTTCCCTGCCAGGCTCTTCACCACCACTGGACCCATGGTCTTGGCTCTGACATGCTTATGGCTCATCATAGCAACACAAAGTATATGGAGCTTGATGTTTACAGAATCACAATTACTGTGTCATGAATTTCTCACAACTATTTGGGTGATACATGTATCTTCATTGTACAGGTGGGAAACTGAGTTGTAGGGGAGTAAAGTGAGAGGCAGTCAAATTTACTGGATGGAATCAGGGAATCTGAGCCCTGGATGTTGATCTGCTACTGACTTATGGGCATTTGCTTGCCTTGTCTGAGCTTCAGTTTTCCCATCTGATAGTTGAAAATGAATGCTTAATCACTGAGAATTTACTAGGTGCTTATTCTCTTAATAACACTATTATGTTGGCACCTATTATCTTCCCTTTTAGGACAAGGAAAGAGAATGATAGGGCAGGTCCAAGAAAGAAGTAAGCCCATAAACAATCTAATACTAAGGTTGCATTTTAACCACTACCTCCTCCCCATTGCCCTCAAGAGATGCAAACATAGGCTGTGGAGCTGTCTGGGGACCTGTCTACTCTTAGCACCTCTGCCTGGGCTGGCCTGTGAGTTTGTGGCTGATCCTGCCCTGTCCAGTCTTTTTTGGCCTTCTCAGATACTTCAAAAAGTCCACTCTTTGCTTGAGTCTTAACCTGTTTAACTACTCTCATGGTTGCCACCCTTTAGCAAAAGAAGATATCAATTAAATCCTGAAGTATCAGATTGTGATCTGGAATTAGAAGACCTGATCATGTGTCCTTTCTCATTTTGATAATAGGGCTCAAGTTACAAGGAAGTCATATATGGAGGCTAAGATAAGAGGTCTTGGTAAGAGAAAAGAGTAAGGGTCAATGAGTCTGGTGGCAACAGATTCAATATTGTCTCAGAATGATAGGGTTGGATGCTAGATTTCCATGTATTTGAGAATGAAAGAGACACAAAAGATAATAACAGATGCTGAGAGGGAAAAGTGGTGAATTCATGAAGGCAAGCTGACCAAGATAACCCAGAGCCCTGTCTCCTGGCTAACATACAAGAGCAATTCCCATATTATTATGGATGTTACATAATAGTGTTCCACGTCATTGTGAGAATTAAGACCTAGCAGAGTGAGTATTTCAATATGCAAATGACCTGGTAAAAGGAGCATTAAGAGGCAAAATTCACAGTCTAAGATTTCCTGTCATGTTAAAAGTATAGTACTGCTTGATTTTACATTGGCACCAGCAATGAAATTGTCCCTATTTTTCCACATCCTTTCCAACACTTGAAATTTTCCTATTTTAAAAAATATCAGCCATTGTAATTGTTGGGAAATGGTATCTTGTTGTAGGATATGGAAAAACATCTTTCCCGCTCCTACTCCCTTTAACTCTTCAGGCACCTTATCAGCTCTAGCACCTTCTCCCAACCCCCCTTTGACATGGCCGCTAAGGCTAAAACTAGGAACAAAGAACAGCTAGCCTTCTTCACGGAAGTTTAGGGAAGTTCGTGCCTAAAGTTTTCTGCCCTCCTCCCTGGCAACAGCAATCACCAATGCCCAACCACATTCATCCCTGAACCCACCAATCCCTACCCTCCTCCCTGTTCGTGCCACAATCTTCCTGCCACTCCTGAACCCGCCAATCGGCAACTGCCACATCCCCCTATGCCCTATAAAAGGTGTTGCACTTCCTGAATAAACAGACCTGCGCCACCAGCCTCGTCTCCGCAGCTTCTTTACTGCATCGCCCTCCACACCGGATTCCCCCACACGCCAGCCGGGCCACCAGCTCGGGGTCTCCTCTCCCACCCGGAAAGAAAGACAAACCACAGCCTCATCAGTATCTCATTGTGGTTTTGATATCCATTTCTGTGATGGCTAATGATGCTGAACATCTTTCATTGTGATTTTTGCCATTTGTTTATCTTCTTTGGAGAGATGTTTATTCAGGATTTGCCCAACATTTAATTATGTTGATTGTCTTTTTCTTCTTAAGTTGGAAGTTTTCCCTATATATTCTAGATATTAAATCTTTATCATATAAGTGGTATTTCTCTAATTAAAACAAAACTCCTGCCACTGGAGTGTAAATATTCAAGTAAATCTCTTCTTCACAGAATGAGGGTAAATGTGTATATTTACTCCCAACTATGAATATTTGCATTAAATCTTGAAATGCATGAAACACCTAAGTAGAAATATACTGATTTGAATGAACTTCATACATATTCTAGCCAATTCAAACTCTACCCAAGAATACACTGCCCATGAATTGAAATTACTTAATATTAAAGCAATGACATTGGTTCCAAGATATATAGTGAAATGCAGAGGGCAAGATATACCAATGGAACTCATAAATTCTACATGTAATTAGGAAAGTATGTTCTTAATAAAAGTATAAGAAAATAGACAATGGCAACAAAGTTGAGTGTAGAAATGGAGAATAACTATTTGACTAATGATAAAGTGATGCTGTAAAGCAGTGGGAAAATTGCTAGAGGAAAGGCAGGAACTGTCAGAAAAAGTGTTCTAAGGGTTTTGACACCAAGGGAAGGCTGGACAACACTCAGAAGAAAGAGGAGCAAAGGCAAGGAAACACAGCTGGCTAGAAAGATCCCATGAATAAAGCTGCATCCATTACCCCAACATTGGAGCAGACAGTAGTGGGTCTTCTGAGCCCTGGACAGCGGTTACTGTCTGAGGGGTTTGAAGAGGTACTTTTCCTCAAGAAAGGGGAGCTGGAGGGACACAGCTTACAACAAATTCAGATATTGGCCAATGAACTTTGTTGCATCCCAAGGGTCTCATACTTCTAGGACAGTGGGTCCATGACATTGTTTGCCCTGAGAGCCAGAAGAGACCTAAAGATAGCCTGCCTTCTGAAACACCCTCCTTACTGAACTGGACTGGTTGCTGATGACATAGATGGAGCGAGGGTACAGTTGGACAAGGTAGGAGAGCAGCTTCTGAGAAATCTTGATTTGAGAGGTTCGACTTTGAATAGCCTGCCCTGAGGGATATTGCTTCTTTGCCACCAAGCTGGGTGGGGATACAATGACTATATTCCCCAGGAGTATCTGAGGTCTGAGTAGAGAGGTCTGCTGATGAGTGCTATCTGCTCACAGACCAGGAAAGTACATGAAAATAAGGGTCAAGGCCTGGTTTGAGCAGCTAAACAGGGGAAATCTTAAAGACCTAGAACAAGTTGAACCAAGAATCAAAGAACAGTGATTACACACAGTTAGTTAACAGTAATCCCTAGGCAAGAGGGAGAAAATTACAATAAATGTAAACTCACCATCATTATCAGATGCCTAGATAGCAGTAAAAAATTGCAAGCCACACTAAAAAAAAAAGGAATACACAGCTCAGACAAA
Organism: Cabassous unicinctus; assembly: GCA_029593785.1. Lineage (NCBI taxonomy): Eukaryota > Metazoa > Chordata > Mammalia > Cingulata > Chlamyphoridae > Cabassous > Cabassous unicinctus. Next base: position 23,119 of record JAQZBX010036054.1, read on the forward strand.
GCAATAAATCAAAGCTCCAGATGACACTCAGGACTTGAAACATTTAATGATGTTCATGCAAATCTCCTAAATCCAGTCATAGATTTGAAGGACAATGTGGCTAAAGAAATAAAATACATTAATTTCTCTTGCACTTTCTTCTTTGACCCACTGATTGCATATGAGTATGTTCTTTGGCCTCCATATATTTACAAATTTTTCCCTTCCCCTCCTAATATTGATTTCCAACTTCTTTCAATTTTGATAAGAGAAGGTGATTTGTATAATTTCAATCTTCTTAAATTTATTGAGAGCTGTGTTGTGGCCCAACATGTAGTCTATTCTGGAGAAAGATCCATGAGCAATTGAGAAGAATGTATAACCTGCTGATTTAGGATACAATGCTCTGTGTACATCAGTGAGGCCCAGTTCGTTTATCACATGGTTCAGTTTTTATGTTTTCTTGGTTGATCTTCTTTCTAGTTGTTCTACTTATTTATCTGAATGGTGTGTCAAAGTCTCCAACTATTATTTTAGAGATATCTATTTTTCCTTTCAGTTTTTCCAGAGTTTGCATCAAGTATTTTTGGTCTCCTAGCTTAGTAAATATCTTGAGGTAAATGAAAATGAGAACACAACTTATTGAAACTTATGGAATACAGTGAAGGAAGTGCTGAGAGGGAATTTTATAGCCATAAATGCCTACGGTAAAAAAAAAAAAGAAAGAGTTATAATCAAAGACCTACTGAACAACTGGAGGACCTAGAAAAAAATAGCAATCCAATCCCAAATCAAGAAGAAAGAAAGGCAAAACAAACATTAGAGTGAAATAAACAAAATTGAGATCAAAAGAAAAATCACAAGAAACTCAATGAAACCAAAAGGTGGTTCTTTGAGAAGATCAATAAAATTGACAAAGCCTTAGCTTGACTAAAAGTAAAAAGAGAAAGAAGATGCAAATAAGGAAAACCATGAATTAAAGAGGGGATCTTATCACTGGCACCACATAAATAAAAAGGATCGGAGAAGGCCGAAAAGATGGCGTCGGCTTAGGAGGGCGACTGCAAGCAGCTCCCAGATCACGGCAGAGAGTGGACAGGGTGCGGCACGGGTGTCTGCGCTGTGGGTGTGTGGAGTAAGAAGCTTGGGACATCTATCTGGACAGATCGATGGTGTGGACTGAACCATAGAGATTCGTGAGTTTTAAGCCTGCCTGTGGTGCTTAACACAG